>VYZV01033089.1:85439-118071 GCA_013401275.1 Pandion haliaetus
TTTTTTAATTTTTCCTGCCCTTCTGAGGGGTGTGCAGATAACTTAATAATTCCCGGTATTACCTTGCATATTTGAGACCCCGCACCTGAGCCTGTGTTCCTTGTGCATCCAAATTTTCCACCCCGTCAGGGGGAGGCTGGGGAACACAGGGCTCCACTGTGGGAATCAAACAGGCAGGCAAGATGAAAGAGGAGGACATCTATCTCGCTGAAATAGTCGCAGGAAACAAATGCAGCATTTCTACCTACGGCTGAGAGAGAGAGAAAGCCAATAACAAAACCGTTATTCAGCTCCGTGCCCTTTACAAATAGGACTGACTTGTTAGTGGACAGCTGCGGCTCAGCCCCCCTGCACGCCATTCCAACTTGCTGCCTTTGCCACCCTTGCTTTTGGAGATCGACAGCAATTTGCATCTCCATGCATCTCATTTCTCGTTAAGTAAGTTGATTAATTTGGGCGAGGGAAGTTGTCATTCAAAAAACCAGAAATTTCCACCAGCATTATTTCTGCCTTTCAAAATTTGCCGACCTCCCCCCCACTGGTCCAGCCCCCACTTCACACCTCTCTTTCTCCCTGTCCCTTTCCCCCCCCATTCCCGCTCCCTCCCTCCCTCTCTCTCTTTCTCCCTGTTGTTTACAAAGGTTTCATTATGTTTTCAACTAATCAGAAAGGCCTACTAATACACAATTAACATGTGACTATAAAAAAATAGCTTCCAGAAGAAGGAAAAGTAATTAAGTAGAGAATGCTCTTCAGTAAGTGCTCGCTTTAACCCATCATCAGAGAACAGAGTCTAGGTTAGTCCACAATGGATGGAACAGATGCCAAGGGCGAAATGTTAAAAGCAAATAAAAAAGGACATTATTTTCTTTGGGAATAATAACTATCAACGCCACAAAAAATGAACATCAGACTGCAGTTGTTTTACTCTGACCTGCTCCTCTTTCCTCTACTTTTCCAAAGTGCCTTTTCTGTGTGTTTCATTAAAATAAATACAAAAATAAAGGTATCATTTATCCCATCTTTGCTTCTGAGGTGACAGGAAAACAAGTGTCCTGGTTTCAGCTGGGATAGAGTTAAGTTTCTTCCTAGTAGCTGCTATAGTGCTGTGTTTTAGATTTAGGATGAGAATAACGTTGATAACACACTGATGTTTTCAGTTGTTGCTGAGCAGTACTTACACTAAGTCAAGGACTTATCAGTTTCTCATACTGGCCTGGCAGCGAGTAGGTTGCAGGTGCACAAGAAGCTGTGAGGGGACACAGCTGGGACAGATGACCCCGACTGACCAAAGGGATATTCCATACCATATGACGTCATGCTCAGCACATAAACCAGGGGAAAGCTGGTCAGGGGGCTGCTGCTTGGGAACAGGCTGGGCACCAGTCAGTTGGTGGTGAGCAATCATTTTTCATTTGCATCACTTGTTTTTCTTGGGCTTTAATTCTCTCTCTTTTTGTTATTTTCCATTTCATTACAATTTGTTGTTATTATTTTATTTTATTTTAATTCAGTTATTAAACTGTTCTTATCTCAACCCACAAGTTTTCTTACTCTTACCCTTCCAATTCTCTCCCCCACCCCATCAGGGCAGGGAAGTGAGCGAGCAACTGTGTGGTGCTCAGTTGCCCAATGGAGTTAAACCATGACACCAAGTAATCAGCATCACCATCGAAATGGCACAACACTGTAGGTTATTAAAAAGATTTTATATTAAAATATTTTAGGCCTGAACGTACACATAAACTAAGCTCCCAGAAAAGTCAGCAGGAATTCTGCCCCAAGCAATGACAAGGGTGTTGAATCCTCTGCAAGTTGTGTTGTGTTATCACAACAGGTAAGAACTATAGGAAACAGTTTTAAAGGTTGTAGTGTTTGCAGCACTTCAGCTATTAACTTTGGACCTAACTGCTGACACTGTCTCAGCCTGCGAGCTGCCACACAGGTTGGCAGACTGAGGACACTAGCATATATATAACATACACCATATATATATATGTGTGTTTAAATTGAGGAGGGTGTAAATTAAAATGTTATCTAAACAGATTCAGACTTTTTTTTTTTTTTTTAATCCAGGGATTGTCAAAATATATCCAAATGTTCCCTGTGTTCTTGATGCATTCAGCCAACCTCCACAGCAAAAATGGTTCCCTTTGGAAAAATATATATTCCTCTAAATGTCTGTCCTTGGAGTGGAGTGTTTGGGATATTTTTTACTTCTGTTCCCCTCCCTCAAATTAATTCTAAAACAAACAGATACTTAATTGTGTATTTTGAAAACCAAATTCTGCAAGGAGCTCAGTGTTTTCATCAAGATGCTGAACATCACTTTGGTCCCACTGAAATCAAGGGGGAGCTGAGGGGTGTTGGGAGGAACAGGTCCTCCAGAGTCACAAAGGACCATATGCGGTAACAGCTCCTTTTCCTTACATTCCCCTTCTGCCCCCCTGCCAAATTTATATTCCAAACTATGTATCACATACAGAATATTTTTTACTATCCAAAATCCCATTAGTTTCATTGGCACTTTAGGTAATAAGATTTGCATGGTAAAAATTCCGTTTCTATTAGATTGGGTCCATAGGACTCACCAGCCTGATAAGATTGTCAGAGGAAAGGGAGGATGTGTGGGTTTGTTACAATATGAGGATTTGTCCACACAGAATTTGGCACCAGTTTAATCAAAAGGACTCACTTTAACCAGTGCAAACCCCAGTGTAGCTTCTATTTCTGTCAGCTTAAAACCAGCTATATCAGGAAATTTCTCACTGTAAGTTTATATAGGTACAGTAAAACAGGTCAGCTAAACTGGGGTGGCATTCAGTTAAACCAATCTATACCCTGAAGTATTCTGGATTATCAGTCAGAAAGACCCCTTTAGTTAAACTAGTGGAAGAGGGTGTTCAGGCCAGACCCAAATGCTGCATTGGCTTCACACAGGAAGCCTGTAAGAGAAATTATGGCATCCTGGGCTGGAACCTCCAGGTCTCTTTCAGGACAGAGTGAAATCAGTGAGATCCCACCAGTCAGACACTACTGCTCTTGCTCATGTAAGAACATAAAACCCCTAGGTCATGCCCACATGCAGGACCCCATTTTCAACAATGGCCACAAGCAGAAGCTTCGGGAAAGAAGAGCATGTGAATCAAGGCAGAAAAAAGTTCACAACTAGACCCTATTCAGACCTCCCAGCTCCTAGCAATCAATGATTTAGAGTCTTTCGGTGACAGGGGTTGATCCAGAGCAGATTAGCATTCTTATTAACCACCCACCAAATCTTCCAGATTTTGCCTAGTCCTTTTCTGAACCCATTTGTTACTTTTAACCCCTGCAACATCCCGCAGCTATGAGTTCCACACCTCTGTTTGGTGTGAGTGAAAAACTACATCGGCTTTAGGTCTGCTGTCTGACTCACAGGGCATTTAACAGGGACACTTACACTGCCAATTGTAACTTGAGTGTGTCATGGCAGCAGGCCATCACAAAATACTCCCTAGTCATACAGACAGCAAAATCACACTCTCTGCTTTTACACAATTCTTACTTCAGCCAAACCCTTACCGATTGCACAGGAGACTGACCACTAACTAACAGCAGATGGACAACTTCAGGATTGGGCACAAGTCAGTTATGGCAGCTCCTTCCCAAACCATGCTTCCTTTAGTTTGTTTGCTCTTGATTTCTGATCGACTAAATAGTTTCTTGTTCTGTTCCTAGTCTAGGTTTAACATCTTATCTAGATTTAAATGCCTCAAACAAAGGAGGCATATTCACCAAATGCTAGGAGATGGGTTTACAAGTACTTTGCTGAAACTTGGCATTTTTCCACCTCTTAAAAACACTCTACAACCTGAAAATCAGTCATGGTCTGGAAGTTCCTCCTTATGCTCATTTCACAGGTAGTTCAGTTTACCTATTATTCATGGCTGTAGCTCTTATTCTGAAAATGCACCTGGTGCGTAGCACCAAGCTGATACTGAAGCCCTACTGGCTTCATGGACTTCATAACCTCACTACAAACCTTCTGGAAATGGGACCTGGAGGAGGTGTCACACTACTGTATCACCCCCGATGTTCCTAATTACTGAAATCATATTCCCTCTACCTGCTCCTTATTTAACTTGCTCCTATATTTTTAGTTCTTTTCATCTTTCCCTATGAAACAATCCTGCCAACATTTTAATCACTTTCGTTGTTCTTCTCCAAATTACCTCCAATTTGACAACACCCTCCAATTAGCAAGGTGCACAAAATTATACACAGTCTTGGGTCGTTCTGTGGAAAAATAGTTTCCCATTTAGTCTTGCTGTGGATCAGATTCTGACTTCAAGAACACCCTGGGATGGTGAAAAAGAGGACTGAATTTGGCCCATCTGCAAACAAAGGCTGACTGAAGTGTACAAATTGAGAAGTAAGAGTATTTTCCACAGCTCGGTGTCATTGTCCCTGGATCAAACAGTGATCAAGAGCCTTCCCTCCTCTATGACCCCTGAGACTGGCCAACAGAGCTGGGTGATAGAGGGATTAATTGACAGCCTTTGGTCTGGACTGTTTTGCCTTTATCAATCTCATGCAGATGCTTAACTCTACAGAGAAGTTATTTTCTAACCAAAACATCATGGCACGCCAGATTTACAAAAAATGCAATTGAGGGACATGGGATGCCAAGCAGCAAGAAGGGCCCTGGACGTGCACAGAGCAGACAGCTATCAGGCTGACTTATAGCTAGAGTTTGGCGGGAGGCTCCAGATAAGCATCCAGGAGTGTCTGACAGCGGACAGATAGTGAGGATGCCAAGGAATTGTTTGGGGGATCCCACTGGGGTATAACAAGAAGTAATGGGATTTAATTGGGCCAGTGACAGTGTAGGCCGATTATCAGGAAAATGTTTCCTAACTCTGAGGCCGGCAAATCCTTAAGAGAAGCCCCAAGATGACAGTGTCTCAGACAAGGAGGAGCACTTGAGAGTACACAACAAAAATAATGTCACGTTGCAAGAGTCAGGGCAGCATTACGAAATAAGCATTTTCTGCTTTCTAAATTTACAGCCGTGATTCACATAAATGAATCGGGTTGCTCCAAGTACGCCATTTAGAAACATCGAACTCAGCATGAGCTGCACACACCCCCTCCAACTTCAACGGAGGCTGTGCCGTATGGGAGCCTTGGTGTGCTCTAGAAATGAGTGTTATCAATATCAGTCACCGAGAGATCAGGTCAAAACAGTTAATATCTCATCAGTCATGCGAACTGCATCTCTTTCGCAACACACACCTACAGATTTATTATTAGGGCACTTCAGCTCTTTTGTATTTTTGAATCAAGTTGATTCACATACTTTAATGTTCATTATAGAGTTAAAAATATGTGATGGTAAAAGGTTTTTTCCTAACTCATTAAGAAATACATATGATATATATTTATAAATTGCATATTATCATGGTTTTAGACCTATTGTGTGCTGTCTCAGGCAAGATGACCTGTTACTCAGACTAATTGATTCCATTTCATATCTACAAGCACAAGGTATTTTTATCTAAGCTTGGTCATTTGGCTCTATCCATAAAACATGTTCTTTGGGTTTTGCTGGGAGGGGGGATGGGAGGAAAACAAGATTGAACACTTGAGTCAATATTTATCCCTTTGTCAAGATGGATGAGGAATGGATAAATCTGGTGTATATGCTTTGTCTACTGAACTTGGCAACATGGACTCTGCTCAGCAGACCCATCAATGTCAACAAATACTCTCCCAATTAACTAACAGTGAATGCTAGGTACCAGACAAACAGAGAAGTCATGTCTGCTTCAGTGAATAACATGAACTTTCACTATGACAAAATGAGCAGCCCTATCCGCTCCCCCAAGAGGTGAGATAAACACTCAAGGTCATTGAAGTGTTGGGAGAAATAATAAAATAATTTTTGATCCATTCAAAATTTGCCCATTTCTAAAGCCACTTTCTCCACCTAGGAATATCCCTACATTTAGTGGCCTTCAATTCTTCCAAGCCCCAATGCACACACAATTGTTCTCAACTGCACTCATGTTTGAAAAAAGAAATTGGAGTAACGCATAAACCTTGCCTTCCTGAAGACTAAAATGGGACAGAGGCATGAAAGCTCCCCTAATTCTCTAGCCCTCAAAGCATGAAAAGGGACTTGCATCTTTTTATTCTTCAAATCAAAGAGGACTTAAATCAAAGTGGTCACTCCTGCTTCAGCCTATGGGCCTGACCTTCCTCGGAGATTCAGAGCGATTTGTCACATCTCCTGCACAGTGTGGGGTGCTCTGAAATCACAAAGCACCGACCAGCGAAAGCTGGAGCCGTATTTCACATGGCTCTGCACTGCCAGTTCTCCCTCCCCTGGGTACACCAATGTGTTTGTGTCAGGTTTTGGAGCTAGAAGCTGACCAAATGCAGACCAAGTTCCTCTGCACCTTGGCCACACGCTGTCCCCCACACAGCCATCACCAGCTCTGCAAGGAGGAAAGGCTGTGGCCATGGCACGCACAATTTCAGCAGGGCAGGGCTGGGAAACAACATGGGAACCATGAAAGGTAACCAGAGGTACTGCCTGCAACAAAGCCTCTGGACTCTGATGAGGGAATCCAAATGGCAGTGAGGGTGACATCTGAAAGCTGCCCACACAAAAGGACCATGAAGCTACCACTACAGGGAACTAGAGATCTGAATTCCTCCCTTCAAAGCTCACTCTGTTATACGTACTCTCCATTCCTATCTTTTCCTCGCTAATTATCTGTCCCTCCTTTGTCAACTGCCCCTTTGTTTTACCTCCTATCACCAAGCTCTCTTCCAGTGGCTTCTGTTTAATTTTTCTACTGCTGAAGTACCAGTCAGAAACTAAGCAGACCAAATTTTGCCCTATTGTAAATCTACCAGTGCCTTTTACCAGAGATGAATGCAGCCCTTGCAGACACAATAGGGTACAACGGAGTGGCATATGGAGAGATCTGATTTTCATTACTATAAGGACACAGACAATGCAGTTATGTGGTGATTATTATATAACCCACACCTCTATAATGGACAAACAGGAGTCAAACTTGTGCACTTAAGTAGTGAAAGGTTTACAAATGGGCCTCTTCTGTTAATGTAAATGGTCTTCTCTATTTTATTAAGATCCATCTACTGTACAGTGCACTGAGCTAACAAGCAATCTTCAGTTGCCACCTCGTGTGTCTTCATTGCATAGTACAATTCCTCCTAGATAAATATCTCAAGAGAAGCAGGAAAACAATTAAAACTAGAAGGTAATAAATGATGAAGAAGCCTATGAACAGCATGCTGGCCCTTTTCCCAGTCTTCATTCATGCATCAAAAAAGCCCATAGCTCTGAGTCTTTGAGAGGGCAGCTGGGCAGTAGGGATGTCCACAGTAATATAAATGAGAATTAGATATGATCGAATGTGCTCATTGCATTTTCAACAGCACATGTAATCTTCTCCCCCTTCCCTCCAGTTCCCCCACCTCTCACCCTGCTACCAGAATAGATGACAAATGATCCTGTAACCAAGCAACTGGGCAATTGAAGAGTTTCAAAGTTCCAGTACATGATAGTTTAGCTATGATCATTTGGGTGATCAAGCTCTGACTGGAGATGCCATCCCTGAGTTAAATACCTTTGCTCGCTCCAAATAGTTTTACCCTGGCAAGGATTTGCAAGGGTTGGTGGAGGTAGAATTTTGTCCTCAGAGCTTAGCAGCTCTGTCCATTACTTCTGCTGCTCCCTGACACATGCAAGAGGATGATGACCACAGAGGAAATGAAGATGCATCTCCTTGACAGTCACCTGCATGGCAGCAGTGGAGGCAGCCCAGTTAATACAGCCTTGGTGATACTCCATCAGTGATACCCCAATAAGATTTCATCCCCAGCTAGTGAGTGCTCATACAGAGTCCATCAGTAGGTACACTTAGCACAGTTTAATCCACCACCATTATTCTATTTCTTTGCATAATGGAATAACATTATTTATAAGAATTAAGTCACTGAAAACATTTTAAAATATCTAAATCTTTTTCATGGGTCTATTCTAACTGCAGTAGCCCTTTTCACTGGGGGATGGATTGTGAGATAATTGATTTTGATGCCACCACGTGCGCCCTTGCTTTAGACTCAGGACACATAACTCACATGGAGGTCAATTATCTCATAGTACAGTCCCCAGTGGCAGAGTCTGTGGCTTAAAAAGATCCTATGCTAGAAAAAGTATACCATTATCACAGGCTGGCATTTATTTCCAAACAAAAATTTAATGGCAGAAATGTTTATTGCCTACCCACATATACATGCATATGCATATGTGTGTATAACATATATATTGAATATAAAAGGAATATGTTGAATGTATATCTATTTGTACAAGTATGTCTGTAACTCTCACCACTACAGTATCTTTGCTGTAGATGTAGAAAAATGTACAGCAAGGATTTTTAACTCTTGCATTGCAAAAAGAATGTCTGTAGTAAGGACATTCAGTTCTACCCATTTGAGTAAACAAGGCAAATAAATGCCTTTAAAAGAAACACAGCCCAGAATCTTTTAATTGTTTTTAAACTCTGAGCTGTATTAAGCCTTCTCAAATCCTTGAGTATCCTGGCAATACTGAGTCAGCATTCACATATCATCCGTAATTGTTAACTATCCACTGCAGATGAAAACTATTAGTAATAAAACTCGACCCTATTAGGTTGACCCAAGATTAGGTTTTCTGGCTGATCGCTGAATGGGGGTGGTCAGACATGCATTTGTACATCTCCATTTAGCAACAGGGGCCCAGAAGAATGTGGCAGTATTCTAAAGAAAACCAGTCATAGGTAACTAAACCCCCCACAAAAGACTTGGCAAGCCACCCTGAGATCACACTGCCAAATTCCAAAGGGGGGGTGAGTGCTTTCCAATCCCCAGCAACCATTCAGGTTAGACTCTTCAGTGAGGTAGAGGGTAAATTAGTATTAGGTAGAGAAAATTGGTGTAAACAGTGGCAACTTTACCAGGCTGCAATTCTAGGCTGCACAGTAAGAGGTAGCTTGCAGGTAAGGGGATACGGCAGGAAAATCAGTCAACTAGAAAATATCACATACCCTTTCTTCAGCCCAGGTCTTTGATGCCACTCCATAAGCACACTCTTCCAATCTCAGTTTTTAAGTTAAGTCCAATTTCTGACCCAAGGTGAATGTTGAAAGTATTCACACCTTACCACATACAACTCCATTTGGTTTTTACCACCTTAAGCCCACAGAATATAGCCTCAGCCATTTGAACATGAAGCCTCAAGTCAATGTCAGTCCCAGTGAGAGATTTGCCAGAGGGACCGAGATGTGCCTTAAAGTGAAGACAGTGAAAGAAATTAGGAAAACTATCTTGGGAATGTGTATCAACGGGACACTTTAAAGCTAAATGAGACCTATGTTCCTTTCAAAGTCAGGCTGAAAATCAAAGAGCTTTAAGTAAGAAAACACACACTTTGGGAAATTAAGAGGCTAGTGCAGCTGGAGTTTCTCATCACTGCTGCTTAGTGTAGGTTTATTGGACACTTTTAAGTAGAGAAAAGAATGCCTAGCAAAGATCATCTCCAGCATGCAGAGCTTCAAACCTGGAACTATTAGCATCCTCTTCAGGGTGAATAATTACAATCAATAAATTCACTCTCTTCATCCATGTTAGAATTGCTGTGGCCATGGATAGAACAGATGTACTGGAGGGATTTGGGGAGTAACCCTCCTCACTGCACTGCTCTCACTGAACTTATATCTCATTTTATCGGGCAGTAATTAATAAAAACAAAAAGACTAAACAAAAAAATTATTTAAAAAAAAAAAAAAAACACAAAACCAAAAGAAAAACCCCTCCAGATCTTGTGAACTATGGGAGTGCATGAGGCCAGGTCCCTGTAGAGTCTGGCTGGTTTAATAACACTAGTAAGAAAACAAGAGTGGTAAAAAGAACAATCAGAGTGTTCAAGAGCAGCGAACAGAATATCAATCACAGCACAACTGCCAAAACACTGCCCGTTCTCCTCCTTGCCGAGACACTAACTCTGAACAATTTGCTGCAGCAAAGGAGCAGATTTAATGAAACAACATGGCCAGAAGGGTTGCAGTGGCAGGACGCCTGGCAGACCATGCTACACGACGCACAGGCACCAGTGCAGGGCAGCATGTGGGCTCCCACCTCTTCACAGGGTGCTGATTCCCCCCCCCTGCTCCCCAGCGAGACGGCAGTCCCAAAGCAGCCATGCAAGAGGCAGAGCCCCAAATCCACCCACTCCTGCTCTCCCTCTACCCCTTCTCCTCTGGAGCAAATCCAGGGGATGCAGCTCGTGTGTTCCAGAGCTAGGCTGGCTTTGGAAATGCCAGTGTGAGCTGAAGCAAGAGAGGAATGGAGGATGCTTTGCTGCTCGTACAGTGGTATTGGGAGATGCCTTACTCTTGCCTTACAAAAACCATTTGGAAGCCTCCACAGATGCTGACCTTGCTCCCCTAAACAGCTTGCTGATGGTCAGGAAGACCTATTCCCAAACAAACTGCCCCTTCACAGGAACCAGGTGAAAGGACTCAAGCCCAGAGAGCCCAGCACAAGTCACTGGAAAATTTTTAATACCTCAGCTTTTGTCCAAAAATGTGTCCTCCTAAGTTTTAACACAGGTGACCAGCATGTCCTACATCTACAATTACAAGTCCTGCTTGATTTACAAACTGCTCGGTCTCCCTGAGTGTGCCCCACAGCCCTGCATGCTGCATGCGGATCACCATGGGCCCCTCAATTCAGCGTGACATGAATTCTCACAGTGGAGTGATGTTTTGCACCGGGCTATTGTCCACAAACCATTATTTGTCGAAAAACAAACAAAAGGAGAATATTGGAGATACTTTCATATGATACTTTTCTGGTTCCTGAAAATGTGAGATAATGAATAAAAATGTTCATTACAGAATTATTCACTTTTCTCCATGATTCACGTCCCAGTAATTACCGTGACCAGCCTAATAAAAACTGCTACAAAACGAAGGTCAACTAGCAGTTAGAAGTGTTCATTTTCATTTCAATGTATTCATCTCTGGCTCCTAATGGCCTCATTTTCTCCTATGCTCTTTAATAAATACCACTGAATTACAGGTTAAATAGCTAAATTAAATTATTGCAATTACAGCGTGCGGAGCACTGAAACTGGTTTACCTTTCCCAGTTCAATTAGAGGGGAAGTTTCAACAGCCTGAGACTCCTGATTGCTGTCAATATTCTGAATCACTAGGAATCCGCATTAAAGGCCAGGTTATTTGGTTACAGACTGGGTAATTTCTACACCCCTCTTCCCTCCTGTATAAAGAGGAATGACTTGAGTGCTCTCAGCTAAAACAAAATGAAGCAATCAAAGTATTTTGGGGGAAAGCAACCGCAACGCATAATTGATTCTTTTTGACTGAAGAGAAGGAAGCCTTGAAGTGGTTCAGGCTGAGGGAGAGTATAGGAAACGACAACCTTCTTCCTCTAAAGGAGAGGCAAGTACATTTTAATAAATAGGAATGCTTAACCTGCCATCGGCCTACAATTATTTTACATGTACAAATTAAAGATGTTCCTCATTATTTAAATATATTCCAGCATTTGTTGATGTTGCCCCTTCCACAGGCTTAATTATTTAACATCCTTTTATAAGAATGAATATCTTAATAATAAGGACTGTTAGATTATTTTTTTAGGTTTGTTTCCAAAAGATCCTAGAGCATGCAGCAATATTTGTTGTGGAAGAGCTCCCCCTTACTTCTTCATGCTCATGTTTGCAAAAAGCACCAAAAAAAGCTATCAAGGATGGGGGGTTCTTTCCTGCATTGATAACAGGACATGAAACACAGGCACACTCAAATACAGTTAGAACCACAGACAGAAATATTTTGACTGCTCAGTACTATTGCTATTTCTAGCATCAAGGGGAGAGGGAATCTGTCTTCCACCAAAATCCACATGTTCAAAGCCACATGTTCTGTACTGCACTTAAACTGCACTGTGAGAAAAGTGAGGTAGGTGGACCATGCAGCTAAATCACTCACAGGCTTGGATTATTTCTTCTTAGGACACCTACGGGAAGTAGCAAGAAAGAGAGTTACTTTGTGCCAAGTTGAGGAGCCACATTAAAACGTCTCTACAGCCAAAGTAAAAATACATATACTCATTAAGGTAATTGGGAGTGTACACAAAATCCTGTTCTTTTATTATCTCATCTTTAATATGTTTTGCCACTACATGTATTTAATTCCTGGTAATCAACTGGGTGTAAGCAAGAACAGAATACAGCCAACACACCAAAACAGAGTTGGGATTGATATGAATGTTCAAGAAGAGGACACTGATAGGGTCACAACTGTGAATTAAAAATGCCACTGAGTCCTTGCACATGCCATATCAAGGCTGCGGAACACAAATATAATTTTGCCTACTGGATTTTGGGTCAGGGTTTTTTTGGATGTGGATCCTGCTGCAAATAGCCTTAACAAGCCACAGTATTGCATTGGTGTTTGTTCTCAGTAGTTTGAGCAGAACTGTACCCCTATTGTATTTTCTACAAATTATAAACCATACCTCTCATGAGCTTGGGTAGAGAGCCAGATTCCCCATATGAATTACCAAGAGAAGATCAAACCTGCAATGAGGTAACCTACAGTGCAGGGCAGATACTGAATGTACTTTATAACAATGCAAGAGCTAATTAGTGGCAGCACCTAGAGCCCCAAAGGGGAGGAAAGCACTGTATAGCACTTTGGTTGACTCAGCAGAGAAAGCCAGAAATGCAGAGAGAAAGTATTACTAGGATCACTATGAAGTCCTGAGTAAAGAGTACTAAAGGGCTCAGTGCACATGTGAGTAGAGGAAGAGGATGAGGAGTTCTGAAGGTGTGAATTTCGCAGACTCATCCCTCTAAGCAAACTTGAAAGGTTTGATTCTCCACCCACCCTTCCTCAACCTGAGAGCAAGGTTCAGTTCACATACAACCTTGTGAACTGAACCCTCCAGGGCTTGAACAGTTCTAGCCAAAACTGTAGCAATGGAAATGAAATGAGTGTTTTGTGATAGCTGACAAATTGGATTACATCTCTCCAACTGTGAAGTGCATCCTCTCTACAAGGTATGTTTCCACTGCTTTCCTCCCAGGTCTAAGAGGGCATCCATAATACCCCAGGGCTAAGTGACCCATGTCTGGACTTTCAGATCCTATTTGGAATCTAACTGGGATACGCAGGGCATGGAAGAGACAATTGGAAGGCTTTTCTTATGTCTATCAAATTAAAAGAGCTCTTGGAGTATAACTGTACCAGCCAAGCTATGTACTCAATGTATAAAGCCCATTCCTTTTCACAGGACACCACAGATCCTATCTTACAGATTTGACTTACGTGATTAAAGTTAGAACAAGTTTGAAGACTGTGGACTAGAGCTGCTCAGAACACTTCTACCAAAGATTCTTGACAGCTAGGATGACCTGTGTTAAGAGCTGAGTTTCAGTGAAGTTTCATCAGAAAGACTCTGCAAGAGAGAGAGTTGCCTAGTGGTCAGGGACCTGCCCTAGTGGTCATGAGACCCATATTCAACTCCTTTTGTCAGACTGCAAATGATCTGGGAGAAAGATGCTGAAATAACATTGATACTGACCCAGAAGCCATGGGGTTTGAACCAAAATATCATGGTTTTGCCTAAAAAACTGGAAACAAAATTCCATTTCTCAGAAATCTTTAAGTTTGGCTTTCATTCCAGTAGGAAGAAAAACACAATTTGAAACTTTAATAATTGATGCAAAGTGAGTATTTGTTATTATTCTCGATTCTTGGGATGCAAATCCTTATGAGAAACCTGACAGAAGCCACCATGAAGTTTCTAGTGAGTTGAACAGACCACAGTTTCACACATAGATCGTGTGGGGGTTTTTTCAGAACACCAGTGCTAGCACCTGAAAGAGTGAAGGAAGTTGAATTTTTCCAGGCAATTTCAAGCTTTTATATCACTATGAAGTTCTAGTTTCCTCAGCTAGAAGCCAAGTAGGAAGGAATGCTAGTGCGTTAGTAACAGACAATAAAAGGAAACATAAAATGTACTTCTACAATTCCTTGAATTATAGAAACCAATCAAAGCCCAGACAACTTGGAAACATGAGCCAACACCAACTTCTTTTTTACTCTTTTTGTTTTACTCTGTGAAGCAGTTTGTACCCTCTAGGGTGGCACCTTTATTATACTGCCTAGGGAAGAAACACCAGCTTACTAAAGTCACTCATTCTCTTATGGCTGAATTGCCACTCCCTTCTTCAAGGTGAAGAGAAAGGGCAATATCACCATAATGCACTATCGAGATCTCAACAATTTCAGGAGACTCCAAACCAGCCTCTCGGGCCTGGTGGCAAACTGCATTGCCTGAGGGAGGCTAGAGATAAAGTCTAGAGACTTCTCCGGGGCTGACAACTATATCACTGCAGTCAGATGCAATTATGGGCTGGAGCAGCTAGCAGGAAAGGGGATTGACAGTGACCAAGAAAGTGGAAAGGCCTGAGAGAAAGCAGACCAAACATTAATAATGCAAATTCAATGCCTAGATTGCTAAATCTACGCGTTACACAAAGGACCTCCTTTGGCAACCGCTACTCAAGATGACTAACGTTTGCTCATGCTGACTTCAACAAAAATTAAGTGCCTGAGAAACTGCTACCTAGGGTGAGGAAGGGTATGTCTACACAGTATCTGGCAGGCTGACAAAGGCTCACCCTGCCTGCACTCCAACCTGGCCAGACACAAGCCAGCACCAATGCAGAGGACATGTAGCTGTGGTTAGTACAACCCCAAACCCGAGCTAACAAGCCCTGCAGAGAGCCGGGGCTGGGGCTCAAAATCCTCATGCACACAGCTGTACGGCTTCCGGTGCAGGGCTGGCATGTGTCCAGTTGGCTTGAAGCATAGGTAGAACAAGCTCATGTCTGCTTGCAAAATAGCGCGCACACCTACCTTCACACAGCGCTGATTTTCACCCAAGAGGTTGAAGAAATGAAGAAATCCCACATAGATCAGCCATTCAGGATTCTTGTCTTCTTCAAAACCCAGAGATTCACTCTGTAGACCCAACCCTGGTTTGCTTTCCTGGCAGGCTCCAGGTATCAAGTACTTAATCTCAACAAAACAACACTAGTTGTATTTCAATCTTTCAGGTCCCCCTTTTTTTTAATTTATTTTGCATGTTGTCAGTTACAGTAAAAGATAAAAGCCAAGCAGATCCCATGATTTGATCAGAAATGCTCCACTATCTCTATGCATAAGTTTTAGCCCTCCTAAGTATGAATTTTAGACATAGTTTTGTCATGTATTTCAATTCTGACTACCTTGGGCCAAAATACTCTTATCTTCTGCAAGATATTTGATAACTGCTGATCTGGATTATGGGCCTCAAACCCAAAGCAAATCACTTTCAACCATACATGCATTTTATGCCTGTTGTTCATGTAGCGACGTGACCAGACCAGATTTCTAGAGGCCAGGAACTTACCAGCCAAGTCTGTGCCTAAGCCCTTTTTTTTTTTCCTGCCTGTAAAATGGTCATACTCACCCGTGAGGACTGATTAGAAGAAACCACAAAGATGAACTATGCCACACAATCTCAGGCAAGTTGCAGCATTTTTAAGGATTATCACTCCATTTCTAAACCACCAAAAGAATACACTTCAGAGAGCAGAGGAGTCAAGAAACACTATAGTCTCTGACCCCTACACAGTTTAAATTCGTAGGAATCTACAGGTCAACATGATGGCCACTATTCGTAAGTAACAAACCTGGTCACTGTACCCTGGTGCTTTCCAGTCAAACCAGATCGCTACACCCATTGCCAAAAATAATGACTAATGAAATGACTAAGAGGGATGGGTAACTGAAAAGCAGAGGCTGCAGGAGTGACACAATACTGTGAAGTATTAATTCTGTCAGAGAGCCTGGCACTGTTTGAGTACTTTTTATCCTTTTCTCTTTGGGAACACAATGCCAACCCAGTCTGGTCATTTTATTACATAGGAGAGGGGAATTCCTCCTTGCAGCAGAAACCTCATCACTGCAAAGGAAAAAGTAAAGTCATCCAGTGGAACAACAAAATGTTAAAACAAGCCTGTGTATTAAAGTGGGACTCAGAAAGGCAGCAAATGGCAACTGAACCAGAATCTTCTCTTGCTACTTATGGTACACCGACATAAGAAGAGAGAAAAGTAAGACAGGAACGTGGCAATGGCAAAAATGAGCAGACTGTGCCAAACTTTCTCTTACTACCCTAGCCAAAATGCCCTGTTGTCTCCTGAACTACAACTTAATGGCAGTCAGGGAACAAGAAGCCTGATCTAATGCTCACAGAATCAACAGCAACTGATTCTTCTGATAACTCCCATGGACTTCATCTATGTCCTGCCCTCAAAGAGTTCATTTGTTGCCTCGCTATTTGATCGTATTTCTTCCTAGAGTGGATCTCCAAGGGTTGAATTTCTCTGAACATACAAGTCTATTCACAATAATCCTGTTTAGGTTCTCGCACTGTTTGCTTTATCAACGTACCTGTTTGCCTGAGATTAAGCCTCACACATGCCCACTACAGAGACGCACTGGGGAGAAAGGGAGTTGGCCAGGTTCTCAGGACTGTGTGGTGGGGGCAGCAGCAAGAAACCCCAATTTCCCTTGGCTTCCCAGTTCTGCATTTGAGCCGCAAAAGTATCCTTGCTGTAATGACTCTAGTTTTACTGTTTTTTCATTCTTCAAATTAGAAGTGCTCTGGGCTCCTTGGGATGAAAGGTTCTAGCTAAGTACATGCTACTGTTATTGTTGTTATCATTGAGATTATTCACAAATAGAAGTGTCAAGGTATATTCAGAACCAGTTCTGCTGAGGCTCATGTATCTTCCAGGCATCTATCCGGGCTGTTATATAGTATTTAGGTGTGAACAAGGGAAACTATGTACCCAGTCAGCACTGTGTTTAAGTGGCCTGCCAATTCCAGCTAATCACCAAGTTATTTACTTCCAGTTTATTAGGCCGAAACTGCCACTAGCTGTTGGCAGCCTCTAATATTTACACCTCACTTTCCTGGGGTCTCTTCAAGCACTGCTGTAATAAAAAAGCCATTTCTTCCAGGTTTAGATGCAAGAATTAACACACAGAGCACCACACAAGACCAAGCCAAATTCTGATCTCAGTTACAAATGTGCAACCCCATTGATTTCCAATGGCTTAATTTGCAATGGTCTTGAGCTGCTGTACCTGAGAGCACAATTTGATCCACCGTTTTCACAGAGAGGAGTAACAGCAGTACCTCTTACACACTTGTGAGTATTTTAAACACAGTAACAGTTGGACAAACATCAATCACCATCAATGACCCTCAGTCTCATTTTCATCGTATCCAATAAAACTCAGGATGAGCAATTCCTCAAAAATTAGCCTAAATTATTAACATTCATTTTATATACCTCTGTAGCTTTTTATTATTTTAGTATTTGAGCACCTCAGAAACTTCCACATTTTTATCCTCATAATACTTCCATCAGAGAGTGAAGAGTTATAATTCCTTACTGAACTGGTGAGATGATATTTTCCATGGAGAAATTAAGGGACTTTTCCAAGATCACAGGCAAAATTCAACAGAGGCTTGGATTTAGATTTCCCAAACTGTAGAGAATAGGACATGCAGTACAAGAATCTCTTTCTCTTATCAATATTTTTCACTGGATAGCAATAAAAGCATACAGCAAATTCTTAAGTCGACTCACAATATTTTTCAACCTGGATTTTCCTTTTTTAGCCAGATACAGGGTCCTTTCATTGGGGATGTCATTGGGGACCCCTGGACAGGAATGCTTTATTTTCTCCCATCTGTAAAGAAAGCCTGTTGTTGGTCTCCTAAAGCTGCCTTTTCCAAGGAACACTCCCTGTGCAGTGGTCTCCTCTGATTTTAGACACATGATTAAAACTTACAGCCATGCCCTCAGTTGTGTAAGGCCAACAGAGTATCTGCCCATGCAGAGCAAACACAGGATTTCTGATGCTGAGCCTCTGATGTATGTTGAGCTATGTGCTCCACGTGAAGTTCCCAACCCTTTTACACCTTCCCGCTGCCAACACAAGGGAGTTCCACAATTTGCTCAGGGCCAGGCACGCCTTTATTCATAGGAAAACCTGCTAAGAAGCAGCCAGAGCAAACCAATACTGACTCATAGCACATGTGTACTTGCTCAAGTGACCACTTCCAGAATTGATAAAATACTGCCGACAAGCCCTGTCCTGCAAAAATTACACATTCGCAGCTCATTCGGTAAGCTGAGTTCACTGCAATGAGGAAAGCCACCATGTTACAAAGGATAGCTTTCCTTACACATTGTCTCAAGGATGTTTTCACCCACCCCACATAAGGATGCAGGAACAACCAGTCAGGACACTACACCAAGAGAAACTGCAACATATTTTGCTGACTGCACTGTAAGCTGTGCCCCATGTCTTGACATCAGTCCTGGCCCTCCTCCACAGAAGTGAAGTTTACCATGCACTACAGACTGACCAGTAATGATATCAGCCACATGAGTATTTCACCAGCTTAGTTTAGGATAGTCATATTTGCATCAATTACATTTCTTCCCTATAAGGAAAGAAACCTACAAAGACAGTGGAGAAAGAAAGAGAAGTAAAGGAAGACAAAAAGTATGTTTTGTTTTCTAATAGCTTGAAAGTATGACCTGATAGGGAGAGAGCTACCATTTATTTTATTTTGGTCCACTTTCACATTTCCAGTCACTTTGTGAGGTATATCAGTTGGAAACTGTTGACATTATAGCACAATCAGGAAGATACAGGTCAGGAAAAATCATCAGAAAGAATCTAAAAGGCCAGGTTTTACCCCAGCAAAGTGTAGTTACTTTAATTGAAAACATCTTGCTGCTCAGTTCAGTACCATTTATGACGCAAAACCCAAGGATTTTAAGAAAAAAATATATTTGAAATTAATGTCATTATAGTTACACCCCAAATGAAAAAGCCAGCTAAATGTAAAACCACTCTCTCCTCTGTTCTCACCTGCCTGCTGTAGGTAGAGTCCTATTCACATATAAGGGAAAGGAAGGTCCTACTGAAAGTAGTCGTCTGTGCTGTAATTTTGACATGACTACAGTATGGAAGCTGACGTAGCCAGAGCTCTGGGATGCCAGTACTTATCCTTCTCCATGACTCCAAGTCCTTGCTCTGTCCCTTTTACCCTCCATCTCCCCTCCTCTCTCTCCTACCCTCTCTCTCCTGCCATATACACATCCCAAGTCAGCCTGATTTATAGACAGCAAGGAAGATTTGTGTTGGTCTTTACATCTCCATCTGTCCATCTGTGAAATAGTTTACTAGTCATAGTCATTACCTGAATAGTGATTTAACAAAAAATAAAAATGCAAAGGCTATTTCAGAAAAGAAAATCAAAGTGACTAAATCTGTTAACCTATTTTTTCTCTTTTGTTCACAGTAATACTGGTGTGAACATTTTAAAAGTATAGGAAAGATTTTGAAAAGAGGCTTTAAAAAGCAAGCACTCTCTGTTTTTTGGAAACACTGACAATCCTACTGCCATTATCAGAAATGCCTGCCCTTAGCCAAAATTTCTCCTCCTCCACTCTGACACACACTGGCTGCTAACCTGCTGTTACACACTGGCTGGGAAGGCGTATTCCAACGGCCAGGAGAGCACCACTTGTGAAAGGACTGTAAAGCATCATGCATTACTAAACTAGAGAGCCCACGTGAAAAGATCCTGTTTGTACCTGCTTTTATCTAAAAAGCTGTTGTGCTTATTGTGTGCAGGTGTAAGTCAAAGTTGGCTGGACACTACAAAACCTGATCTTGTGGCCAGGCAATTTGGTCTTCTGCTCCTTTTACTGTCTGCTCTCCACAGATCTGCATGAACTCAAGCTGGCGAACTCTGAAAAGCATTTGGCCTGGCTTGCCAGAAATGCTTGAGCACCTAGCCAGTCCACAGATAGAAAAGAGAACAGTATCAGCTTCTTTTTCTTTTTTTTTTTTTCAGTGGACTGAATTAACTTCAGAATCAGTGCTGCACATGCAATAGCACTGGAAACTGAACTTACCTGCCCTTGGACAACATACCAACACTAGTCCCCATGTAAAAACTGAGAGACAAAGTCCTGGTTGTAATCAATTCGCAGTGCATTCTCCTGAACTGGAGTTTGTCAAGTACTTCTGACAATTTGAGGATAACACTGTCTTGTGTACAGATATTTCACAAGCAGAGAAAAAAACTACCTGGGATACATTATTTGTTAACTATTCACTCAGCTCATGATAGGTGTGTGACTCTGAACTGCATTTGGCATCTAACATCTCTCTTGATAGATAGCGATATCTCAGCAGCCTGCTCTCTGAGTCAGTGCAGACAAGGAATGGGCAGCACACGTTCATCAAACTAACATCTGCTTTCAATTCTCATTTATAGATGTGGAATCCTTTCAACTGGACATTAATCATTCTCTACAGCAGCAATTAGATACTTGAGACAGATCAGAACAAATCAAATTAGCCTTATTTATTAAACAAAAAAATCCTAAGGAGTAAATAAAAAGACACCAGACCATCCTGTGTGCAGCAGCATAAAAAGAAAATTAAAATACTGACACACAGGAGTCTAAAAGCTTTCAGGTGCTATTTTCAAAGCCTCAACTGTAACCAAATAGCAGAGGGCTCTACTGCAGAATGCCTCATGGATTATTTTAGCAATAAGGTATAATTGAAAGGATTATCATGAATGTAATGTTTCCCTTCCAAAAATTCCAGGAATGCAAAAATGACTCTCATCTGCACTGCGTGACTCATGTTTTTAATGCTGGAACTTCATTTTCACTCATGAGGAATTCAAGCTCAGGGAAACGTTACCACAGAAATCCTGATTCAATCGACAAAGGAAAATCTCTCTGTCTCTTTTGCTGCAGTTAAACAAAGCCTAAGAATTGTATCTTTGGAGAGTCCGGCTTGGTTCAGCTTCAGGCAATGGACGTTCTGCACACCAAGGAGGGACACTGCTCTCCCCGAGAGCTCAAGCAGATCTCCCCGAGGAGCTCAAATTCTCCAGACTATCTCAAACTGAGCAGAGCAGATTTCTCTTGCTGGGCTTCCCTGGCTTAACATGGCAGACAGCTTTCAGCAAGCAAGGTGGGGGACACTGCCACATTTGCATGTAAATTAGTAGCAAAACACCTGTAGTTCACAAGACAAAGCTGGACTGGTCTAGGGGAAGGTGCACAGCTATCCATCAAACACCTGATACTCTCTTTCTCTATCTTTCCTTCAATTGCTTTTTCCAAAAATTGCTGTTATTTTTTAATGAGGAACAATGTAACACATTTGTTACAGAAAACTGGCAATGCCAAGTGAAGAGCTCTGACCACCTAGATTACATGTATCAGCAGCATTTCAAGGCTTTTTTATAAAGGGGGCTAAGTGTTAAGCAGATGAGAATTTTCGTGAAAGAATAAGTCTAAGAATGGCAAGCAGAGTTTGGCTGTCCACACACAAAATGATCCTCGTCTGCCTGTGCCATAGATCATGAAGCCAATCATCTGCTCCCATTCAGAAAGCCCCATCCCATGCCGGGCTGCCTTTCCTGCTGGAAAGCACCAGGGTGAGATGAGCAGATCCAGAGGAAACATGGTTCTGCTGCACACCCTGAAAAATTGTGCTGCTTTATCACGTCTCCTCTCAGCACCTATTCAGGGTGTCCATGGGTGGGATGGAGACTTGCATGGGAAGGAGGAAGACACTTCTTCCAGTGAACCATTGGACCTCTCCTTCTCCTCCTTCGATATCCACAGCCTCCCATGCTGGTCCTTCCCTTTCCCTTCCCCAGCTCTGCATACACCTGACTGAAATAACAGCAGAGATACCATCTGGGGTTAGCTCATTACATGTTTATTACTCCTTTGTTTATTTCTTCATAAATATAAACTGTAGTTACCTGTGCAAGCCTGTGTATCTAGCCCAGTTCTGGTGAGCCTGAAAAGCCCCAAATTGAAAATAGCCTAAAGATGTGAAGAATCACAGCTGGCATCGCAGCCCAAAAGGCAGCCAGTTAGCCAAGGTATGGAAAGAGAACCATTGCAACATGCAGCATGTAGGGATGGTTTTATATTTAAGATTTCCTGGCTTGGAGGTACTGTGTTAGCTAGTTAGATGTGGTTATAAATAATAGAAGTGCCTGCTGACATTAATCACAATAATTTGGCGATGTGGCTACCGATGTGTAATTACGAAAGGGACAGGTACCTTGCAAACCTAAACCCAGTATCGTTGGCCAGATCATTTATCAGCCAGGTAAAATAACCTTTACTCCATGTTCTGTGATCTCATGCAAACAGGAATCTGAGCGAGAGAGGGAGGAAGGGGCCTTGGTTTTTTATTTGATTTGATTTTTCGTTTGGTTCAATGTAACTTTAAGAAATATTAATCTGCTCCTTCGTTTAATTTCATCTGTACCACTGGCCAAGAGAAATGCACTAATTTATAAGTTGAAGCAAGCCTTGAGATAATGTCACCCACCATTCATCCAAATTTGTCACTAGCATCCCATTAAAGCCGTAATTATTTTTTAATTAAAACTAAGGAAGCTGGCATGCGTGTGCCTACTTTATACATCTGTTATGGGTTAAAATAGCTTTTAAAAAATGTTTTTTTAGACCGCAGTCTTTTGTGGCCATGGCCTATGCCAAAGAAAACGCAAACTTGCTTATTTTCTCCATGGGGCGCAACACTGCCTATGTGTGCCTGAACAGATTCGACTGGCCGTGAAAAGAATTCTAAATAAAACACAAACATGGAATTTGGCAACACCACAGAAGCGAGCTTAAGACTAATTCCAGCATGCGGACGGCTCTCACACAGCAAGTCTGGCTCCACTATAAATGAAACCAGGCTCTGTAAAATCGCCAGTAAAGTTTGAGTTAGGATTTAAAGAGACAGCACTCTTATTCCAAGGTCTAAGGGGGAAAAAAAAACACACGCACGCACACATGCATACCCTAGCTTATTAAGGAAATTCATGCTGGCCCAATAAGTCTGTACGTTGCAAGCTGTGTTTACTTTCAGCAGTCATTTCCATTTAAAAAAATGTGAAGTTAAAAAAACCCACAAAACCCAGCAAAATCACTTTGGACTTGATTTTTAGAAAAAAATGCTGTAACTATTACTGCAGGGACCACTGGCAGTGACAGCAATGAATGAAGGACCTACCTCATGGCAAAGTTGAAATGACATATTAAAAAAAAGAAATTAGTATCAATGTTTGGGGAAGAGCAGGATAAGGGAAAGGTGCAGATGGGGAAAAGCTCCATGGCCAGAGCAGCCACGGACTGAGCAGCCTGTTCCCATCATACAGCCCAGCAAGCAGGATGGTGACTCACTGGGACTTGCTGGGAGGGAGCTGTATGCAACAGAGCCCCGTGCTGCCATGCAGAGGGGCAAGTCTAACCCTGGGGCAATAAAATCCCTGGGTAATATCTCCCCAGCAGTCCCAGCCAGCCCCAGAGAAAAGACAGCTGTGAAGAAAGAGTGAGGAGAAAGTGAGAAACAGCATTCACTCATCTTTACCTATTAAGGAGAAAACAAATTTAAGAAATCTCAGCTTATAATCACAAGACACAGCCTGGCAAACTTAGCAGGAAAGGGCAAGGAGCAAATTATTTAAGGCACTGACAGTGCTGTCTCCCACACACTCTTACTCTCCCTTACAGCTCTGGATGATACCAGGCCACAGAATTAAACTTATACCTCAAGTGCCCACCTCAAACCCTGACCATTGGGTCCTTCGTCAGAAAGAGGAGAGCAGAAAGGAAGATTTGCTGGCTAGAGGGCTCTAACTATGGGAAGGGCTCAGACGTTTATGAGTGTGCTCAACTGCACTAATGAACGTTGACAGTGGTGGTGGAGGCAGGAGCTAGCACCGCTGCAGCTTTCACACCGCTCCTCGTGGAAAATGTGCAGAGAAAGTATGAAGGAAATTGGGAGGGAGTTTACAGCAATTTCACAGGATTTTTTTTAAGAGTCTACCTCAAATTTACAATGAAGGTACTATAGTTTGGTTTAAGAAACAACCAGAAAAAATAGAGAAAGAACATCTTTTTTAATTATTATTCTATTTTATAAGGTTTTGCAGAAAGGTAAAGTTACTCACTAATCTTGTCCTCACCGTAGGCAAAACCACAATGAGCCTATTCCCAGTTTAATCAACAGTTCACACATTTTTATAAAGGATTTGGATTAATCAATCCGTAAACACTCAGACCTAATTTTTGGACAGACTTTGCATTATAAGCCTGTCTGTGCCATAATAAATGAACTTACTTTCTCCCTGTTCAACCAGAGGAGAGGAGAAAATAATCCAAATCTCTGTTAGAAGATGCAAACCGAAAAAATAGTTCCCCCTCAGGCAAAGGGCACCAGTGCTATACTGAGGTCTTACAAGGTTCCATGAATTTTTTTCACCTTGATCGCCACAGACAGTTTTAAATGGTACGTATTTCCCAACAATACTCTGATTCTTATTTAAATCTCTACATCCCTGAATTCCATAGACCATGTTCACAGCTGGCATAACAGCACAATGCCACCAAAGTCAGAAAACACCTCCTAGAAAGATGCTCAGCTAAGCATCCCTAGGTGGTCCCTAACCCATCCCTCAGTGGACTGCTGGCATGGTACAGCATGTCCTGGAAGCACCACGCTTGTCGCGCAGCCATGGAAGAGACGTAAGGATCAGTTTTAGATTTGGGTCTCACGTGAAGTAATCTAGGTCAATACAGGACATATAAGGAGACAGTCTGACACACAGAAAGGATAGGATGCTCCCCTCGTATTGCCAGGGGACGTACTGAAAATATACATTTACTGGTGGCTCCAAATAGCCAAGTGACGTTTAAACAAGCATAAAAGCTGCAGGTATGTTGTGCAAACTGGCCTCTCTCTAACCAGAGAATCTTTATGCTAATAGCAAAGACAATAATTTAGAAGAAAGCACCATTTCATGGTGTGATTCCAGAGCCTGTGTCTCCCCACCGCCCTACTTAGTGCCTGCATTAACCTCATTCCAGAAGTCCCAGGACCTCTAACTCTTACAGCTGAATTCATAAAAAATGTAAACCTTCGCTATGTGGGATTTTTGCTTGCTTCCTTCCAAGTGCATGCTTTACTGACTCATTGAACCCGGCTTCCCCAGCTTGTGCTATGGCAGGTTGCATTAGCTGGAACAGGGACCCATAGAAATTGATTAAGACAAAAACAAGAGGGAAATAAAGATAGCAAAGGCACGTACCATACTCTAGCCTACCATATTTCTGTACATACTGCAAAAATGCCTGGAAAAACCCTGTCCAAAAGGAAGCAAACAGCATAAAAACTTCTGTTGCTAACAGTTGCTCAGCTGTTTACTGCTCAACAGAAAGAAGGACCAACATGCAGCATACAGGAGCCCAGTGGGGCACACGCAAGGTGGATCAGCATGGCTTCTTTGACTCAAATCGCTTTCTGAACATAAAGCATCCCATCCGAGCACAGAACTCTTCCTTTCATCTATTTTTATGAAGCACTCAGAAAAGAAAAAAGAACGCGGGTCCTCTGAATTAGGCAGCTCTGGAGGGACACGGGGTAATTTTTTTTGCAGTTCTCTGGCCTAAACCTGAGCCACCCCAGGAATATGTGATCCAATTGCTCTAAAAAAAATAAAATAAAATAAAGCTATTTCACTACAAAATGTACAATGCTTCACTGTTGCCTCCACCTTTCCCACTCTGGTTTGTGAACTAAAGAGCGGTTCTCATCAAAACTACCTACACCATACACCATGGTTCGCCCTACTTCCTTTGACACTGAGCATTATATTTGTGTGCAAGAGATTCATCTCTGTTCTCATAAACTGAACAGCCCAATTCACTTCCTGGCTCAGAGACACAAACACATCCGCATGTATCTGACAGAAAGCGAGAAGAAAAGTGATGACAAAAGCTACTGCTGAAGGGGCAGGAGAAAACTCCATCCTGAATATGCCAGGTGAGGCTGTACAAGTGAACTGTTTAGCATATGCTATGTACAAATGAATGGCAATTTACTGAGAGAAAGAAAGAATAATTGCAAACATTTATGCCTTCTGCATGTGTATAAAAAAAAAAAAAAATCAGCTCTTAGAAAGCTGGTGCATTGCCCAACCAAAAGGCAAGGCACCTGACAAACACTACCCTTCATTTTGTCTCTTTGTAGGTGATTGCTTCCTTCCTTCTCTTCCTGCAGTTCATTTCTTCTCTTTTTAGGAAGTGTTCACCAAGAGGCATTCAACTCCCTGAAAAGGGTGGGAAGGAGGTGGCAGCAGGGAGAGGCTGGTCCTATCCTGCAAACCATCCCTGGTGGTTACTCTGCTGCAGAAACATGAAAGCCATTCCTGCCCCTCTGCTGAATATGAACACACACCATGCTACGACTTCAAAAACAGGTCTGCCCCTCCTTCGGACAGCTGAGGTGTTTCTGGACATAACGGCTGCTGAAAGCTATGGCAGTGCCCAAACCTTGCCTACCACACCCCATTAAAGCAGTCTTTATTTATGCTGGTGTCTTCTGGAAAGCGCTGCACCAACACCAAGAAAATAGAAGACTGTGATTTGTTTGGGTCTTCTGTCAGAGCAGCAGGCACCTTGCCATCAGTGGTGCCTCTTTGTAACCAAGCTACTCGCTCCCTTTCAAACTACTAATACTCCCAAATATTTAATGAATCAAGGGGGGAAAATGGGGGTTATCCCTAATGGGAACAACACGGCACAAGAAAGGAGCCCTGTAAAATAAAACCTGCTCAATGAGATAGAACAGAAATGTCCTTCCCTTGCTTTCCCATAACCTCCCCTTTTGCCTCATTTCCCACTTGATACCACCAAAGCCTGTTCATGCTTTAACAAAGATGGATCAGCTGCCGTGTGGTCCCCTGGTGCCTACCTATACTCTGAAGTCACCTACTCCTAACCCAGCCATCACTCAGCAAACTCTAAAAGAAATAAATTCGTTCATTCCAATAAGCAAATTATAAAATCACCTTCATCCCTCTTGTTCCTATATTTTTAAATTTAATTGTGGCCAGAGAATTGCTGGCTGGGAATTACCCTTCCCCCACTTGCACATACACCCTTTAAAAATGCAAAATCTAGCCCTCTATTTCAATATTTCTGATGTCAGTGACCGGTGTCGGCTCTCCCCATACAGTAACTGCTTTAAAGCGCTGCATACAGCACTGCATTAAAAATTAATTACACATGCTATTTTATTGATAGTGCATAATGTAATGAGCACCAGCTGTGCTAAACATCCAAACTCCTTTTTAAGACAGCTATAAAAAAAGAAAGAAACTGCACTTCCAAATGCTTCTCCTGTCAGAGGAGAAAAACAGCAACATCTTGGATGGATTTGAAACAGGATTCTTTGATTTAGCTCTCCATTTGGAGCGTTTGAAGAGTTCAGACTCTCGGGCTCAGCATAGTGGTATGCGATCGAGTTAACTCTCTCAATCTTGGAGCCATTGTCTTTACTGCAGGCAACGTTGCCTTGAACCCTTTTGTCCCGAGACTACCAGATTCAGTTCCACCCGTTAATATTGTAATTAAGGGCTTTTCTTTTTTCCTGGGATGTCTGGAAATGGCAGGCATCCACTTTAAAGCACCTTTAAATATCGCTATTGCTCCTGCTGGTTCTTAACTTGACATAATTAGGACTTACAAAGTTATAGTGATCGGGCATCTGTCTAGAACAAAGCCTCAGCCACGCTCAAATTGCCAGTGCTGCTGCCCCATGCAGCACCCTAATTTTAGTCGCCTCTTTGCCATCTTAAGATCTCTTCGCTGCCTCTTGACAAACATGCCATTCAGTCAAAAAATCAGTTTGTGATTACATCCATCTATTTTGAGTTTGGATCTGATTTTAATATCTGGTGAGACAGCTGCATAGACAGACAGGTCACATATGATTTTAATACTTGGATAGATGGATGAACACAGAGACTGATAGATAGATGAAAAGATGGATGCATACACTCAGACTGATGCATTACTGGGTTTAGTATATACATCTCTCACACATCCCTGCACTCTGTAAGTACTGTCCACAAAGTCAATTCTACTATAGCATGCATTAAATATTTCACTAAAATAAATAAATACATGTAACCATGACTAATAAGGACATCTCTCCTGAATGTTAGCCAGTACTTTATGCAAACCTCTCCTTTATGCAGCAAAATGAAAAGATACATTTACAAAGGGTCTCGGGGAAACTATAGGTCTTTGTCTGCCCTCAGACACATATACCCAATTCCTTTTTCTCCTCCCGAAAAAGCACCCAGTGCTGATCAGAAAACAAGTTTTAGTGGACTTTTTTTTTATTTTGAGATTCCACTCAACAAAAAAAAGAAGAGTAAAATATAAGTCATCATCCTGGGACTTGATGATTTAGTAGGTTTTTGCTGGATGAGTTTGCATTCTCCGCTCTGATTACTGTTTTGTTTCCCATTGATCCTCCTGTGTTAATAAAACCCAGTCTGGAGTGAACAAAAGCTTGCTTCTTGTTCTAGTAAGAAATGTGCTGAGTGCATACCATATCATTAACATAAAAGTTTTTGAAATAATACTGCTTTCTAGACAGACTGTATTAATTGCATCAAGCTTTTTACAGCAGGGTGGTCTAATCAAACTCTTCTTATTGGCTGACTCCGGTTATAAAACCAACACAAAATGAATATGGTTATATAATTGAAGGAGGGAAAAGTATTCTTTTAAAATCTATTATTTACTTACTGTTACTTCTTTTATCTTTACTGTCACCTTAACCTTTGCCAAGAAAACACCAGACTAGTTAGATGATGCAGTAAGTAGAATTTCAGTAGCCAAGTAAATTGATACTAACTTTACAAGATGACTGTGTGATTTTCAGAATGTCCTAGTAACTAATACAGCTGATTCCTTGAATTAACAGGAGCTTGTTCCTCTCTTCTGAGCTATAGTCCCATGCCTTCCTCTATTTTAGACCCTAAACTTCACAGCCCTGTCCATTAATCACTGTTGCCCATGCCCACTTGCTGTTTTTATATATGCAACTAAGGATCATAATTGCTTTCCACCTCCTTCCATCAGCCTACATGTGGGAAGGAAGCAGTTTCACTGGTTAGATGAATATATGTGTATTGGACAGATTTAATTATCTTTACGGAGGTATATAAAACCCTCACTCGTGGGCCCAGGTCCAAAAATTTTGGATCAGGTATGTATGTGAATGCAGGCGTAGGGGATAAATTATTATCATCTGTGCCACTACAATCCCCTTTGTCTTATACCAATAATAATTCCATTTCTGGGGATTTTGCACTGTAGGATCTTCAGGGCAGGGACTTTTTTCTTTGGAGACCACATTGTAAAGTGCCATGCACTTCTGCACTGAGATTTTCAAAGCTCATTTCTCGTTAACTTTAATGGGAAATGGGCATCCAAATCTCTTAGGCAGCTTTGACAATTTAAGCCTTAATGTACAATATTAATAAATCAGCATCATAAAAAGATCCTTATAAAGATGTATTGTGAAAAAATAGCCCCACAAAAAGCATTGCAGTGTATGTGTGCATGCATACGGGCATATACTTTCTTTACATAATTAAGTCTCTCAACAATCATTTGCATGTCTCTGTTATGCAAAAAAACCTGTGTATATTTTACAGTTACCCTGAGCAGTTGCAATTCATTGAAATGAAATAAAAAGCAGGCTCAAAAAAGCACCCTAATCTGGCAAGGGGTAAAGCAAAATGAATGCTTTGCCCATTCATATTTTAGATCCAAGCTACACAACCCTGTGAATTTCATGACTCTATTCCAACTTCTAATTAAATAGGCACTAAAAACATTTAAATGGGAGAACCCAATTCAACAGACAGAAGCCTCTGAGGCAAAAAATAAATAAATAAAGAGACTGAGAGAGAGATTGTTCCAATGGTAGATGTTTTTTTTTAAATCACATGGAAAAACATAGACCTTCACTCACAAATTCCTCATCCTGTGGCGGCAAGAACACAAAGAATTGAACAGAGGGGACCACGACCAGCACTGGCTGAGCGACACAGTTGACACCCAAGCGGACTTTGCAGCGTCATTTACTGTGATTGAAACTCCTATCAGCAGCACGTTTTCTAAAGATCGCAAACAGCTCTGGATGAGGCAGCACGACTTCCCCTGTGCATGACTGAACGTTACTCAGCATTCCAGGCAATCGCTCTTATCTAGGTCGGAGATTTCCAAAGGCAGTTTTCACACGTGCGTACCCCAAATCCCACCAGCAGCCAAAAGTTTAGATTCTCCACCACAAAACTGCTGGGACTCTTGAGGGCCCGATTTGTGAGTGCCCAGCAGAGATTTGGGAGAACCTGCAAATTCAAGCCTTCAGAGTTGCAGCCTGCTTGAGAACTGCATGGAAAAACTCCAGGTCCTGAATGCTGAAAAACAGGAAAGGTAAGAAATGATGAAGGAGGAGGAGAGGCGGGAACTGTTGATGGCTTTTGTTCAAAGAAGGAAACAATTCCTCAGAAGCAAGAACAGGGCTGACAGAATAAAAGGCTAATCAAGTCAGAGAGACAAGCAGATCTCTAAAGCTGGAGCAAGTGACTGTTGTAAATGTCTATATTGAAAAAGAGGGCACAATGCAGGGATCGTCACCAGATTATCAGTCGACACAAAGACTCACTTTTCTTTCATTTCCACAAAACATTTTGGGGGCTAGAAAAATCCCGTAACTCTTGCCACAGGGTTTAAACCATGCCCAGGCTCATATACAGTGAATACTATGGGAGCTAAGAAAGGGTTAAGTAGACATAATCTCCTTTTTCAAGGGAAGCAAATGTTTCTTTCAAGCAGACCTTGACCAACTACTGTCATAAACATGTAGCATGCACTTTGATATAACCTATTCTCTAAGTGCTGCAGACTGCAGCAGTAATTACAGGAAGCCATGATAACAGGTCTCTCTCCACAGAGCTGGCATCGCTCTCCCAGCAAACAGGCAATTCTGAAAATTCACAGCGCACAACTCCAAAGTGAGAACTCAAAGTACTCAAAGTACAAAAGCCTTGCCTTCCCACGTTCTTTAATAAGTTATTCCTTCCTTCCTTTTCTATATTTAGTTGTACTTTCTTCCCTCCCCACTAGCTGCTGGCATCAGAAGCAACAGGGAACCAGGGCATCCAGTTCACTGTTACAACTACCTGCCTACCAAAGGCACCTGCGTGCATACTGCACCAGTGAGGACACAGAAGAGTAAAACATGAGATCAGTTCCAGTTTGCTTTACTGGTTACAGGGAGGAGGGAAAGGGGGAGGCAGGGGAGCTATCTGACTTTCTGATTCAGCGCTCACCGTTCGGAAGAGCCCATCTCTACACCCATCTTAGGCCAGTTGGTCAACCTGCTAAGGCTGATGAAGCAGAGCGTGATTAAAACAGCACACCCCCCACCCCCCCACACACTGCATGAGGAAGCTCGGATAGGAAATCTGACCAAATCCTCTGGATGCACTGACTGCACCGTGCCACACAGCGCATTGCTGCATCCCAGTGCCTGTGCCTGGTGCAAGCAGCTGGGTGCAGGCTGAGCCTCTCCCAGGCGGCACAGGAGCCTTCCTCGCACGCCCTGAGCTTCACCCAGGGTCGAAACAGGACCCTGTGGAGTGCTCTCAGCCTCCTCCCGAGAATATTTTATCTTTCAAGATCAAGGGTTTCCAAGATGCAAATTTAAATTTCTTGCAAAACTTTTTGTCTCACTTTATTACAACAATGAGAGACGTACAGGGACATTCTCATGAGATACAGCGTACTGCAGCCAGGTGGTACCACTGCTCGTGGAAGGAAAAAGCTGAGCGCAGCAAAGTTTTGCCTGCTTCAGGGGGACATGAGGAACCATTTCCCAAAGGTTTTACGCCTGACAGGCGTTGCTGTCTCTCTAAATCCTCTGGTCCTCATGCATTACTCATCCAGCATCATTCTGGGAACTCCCTATTAAAACTCCACGCACGTTAGCATGAATGAGGGCTGCAGGGTTTGGCCCACCACAGTGAGACTCCATAAACACTTGCGGATTTTGCCACAGCTGTATTTTCTTTTAAATCCTCCCCATTTTCACCTCTCCAGCCCACAGTTCACCATAGACCCTATCTTGCAACTGAGCCACGCTCAGAAACACCCACTGATTTCAAAGAGATCTCTGGGTCTGAAATGACGGGGTCTGGCGACAATATGTCCATGTCCTCTTTGGCTAGCTCGGAGCACCCTCATTTCCACATCACTTTCCCCTCCTTGCGGTGACAAAAGTCAGGCATCCAAAAGGAATAAAGGGAAAGAAAAGCTGACAGGGGAGAGGTGAGGGATGTGTGGCAAGTTACCAAGGAGCATATTCTCAAAGCGAGGGAGAAAACGGCATGGAGCACATACATCCTGCGTGCACATGGACGCGGAGGAGAGCCTTTAATACAAATGATTGGGGAGGGAGGGGAAAAAAAAAGGGGGGGGG
>VYZV01033089.1:137045-156472 GCA_013401275.1 Pandion haliaetus
AGAAAAAAAGAAGGGAAAAAAAAAAATTCCTTCTTGCTCAGGAAACTTCTCTTCAGTTTCTAACTCTTTTTATGAGCTAGTAATAGGGCACTCCAGAAAACGGGAAACGAAAAGACGGTATTGAAAGGAAAAAATGAGCTGGGAGTTGGTTTAATAAAGAAAATAAAACAAGTAGGTGCTAAATTCAAATCTGGACTTTGCCTGCGTGCAAGTACATCAGCTATAATAGAAGACTTCAGAGCACCTCGCCAATAATTCAAAGGAGACTTTTACAGTTACATTAGCTGGCTACAGGTTTGACTCTGAAAATAATAAATGTCTTAAAAGAAGAAGAGGGCTGTTTAATCCCTGTCTGCAGTCTCGTCTTGTTCTCTCCTCCCCCACCACTCCACCTTGTTTAAATGACCATTATGAAAGCAGCGTGGTATAAAAAACATGTAGAACCATCATTTATTCAGCAGTATCTCTTTCCTTTCTTGTTTTTCCCCTCTTCAAACAGGGGTGTGCGGGAGAACCGACGCTCTCCTCAGCCTCTGCTCACTGCCAAGGCAATTTCAGCCACAAATACCTTGCCGCCGCGGTGCTTTCCCAGCATGAGCAGACAAGGAGTGGGCTGGGGCAGAGTGAGGGGCTGGAGTGCGGAGGGAGGGAGCTGTCAAAGTGGGAAGAAGGAAGGCAAACATCTATTCAGAGGCCAGACGCGCAGAGCAAGGTCAGCTGCAGAGACACGGCCCCTTGCTGCAGCTATGCAATTACGTCCAAAGTCTGCACAGCACCAAAAGTCCCACAGCCCGCATGCAAGGGCTGGACCGGAGGATCTAGGGCAGCTGGGAGAAGGCGTATAATGATTTTAATTGCTCTTCCGAGGTGCTAAAGGGTAGATGGGCTGCTCTTTAGCTAGAGCAGGGGGCTGATGCTCTATACCACTTGCAAGAATACGGGCAGATAAAATACCCTAATGGGAGAGTGGAGAGAGAAATACAGTAAGTGCCAACCGTGATCAAAAGGTGAAATAAAATATCAAAATTAGATGCAGCCTAATCAGAGCACGGAGGACAGGCACACACAGTCTCTTCACCAAAAGTGGCTGTTAAGGTAAATTAGATTAATCACTCCCATTTCCCTTCCTCCCCAAACTCCCTTGTTTTTAATGAAGGGGCTTACTCCTGCAAGGCTGAACGCCGTCCAGCCTTGGACGTTTAAAGCTATATACATAACACACCTGCAACAGACACACATCCTGTACTTCCACTTTCCAAGAAAACTGGGATCTGCCACTTGGTAGGTCTTTTCCATCTGCAGCTTTTATGACCCTGCCGAGGGACCGGCGAGCAGCGTCCCCCTTTTCTCACTCAAGAAATACGCTACCAAATGCCAGAAGAAAGCAAGTTTAAGAGCTGCTGGGCTTAACAGTGGTTTGTGCCGATCGCGCTCGAATCTTTCTGCAAAGGCATACATGCAAAGAGGAAAAAACAACCGCTAAGTAACCACTTCACATCTGCCATTAAGATTATTAAACTCCTTACAAGCGGTATCTACCCCACCTTCCCCACTACACACAAACATACACACACCCCCAAGCTCTGCAACATGGCAACTAGGAGCCAAGACGGCTCTCCTTCCCCTGCTGCAGCAACCACATTCATTCCTGTTAAGGGGTTAACGATTCGTTTCCACTACTTCTCTCGAGAAAACCTACAATGAAAACATTGGCTCACGAAAGCGTTCTCACTGCCAGAATGCCACAGCGCGAGTGAAAAGTCCGTTTTGTTTTCATTACATCTCTGGGATTTCCGGCTTAACTCCTGAGCTTAGACACCAAATCCCTAGATACCCCACCCACCCACTTTTTCTTTTTTTTTTTTTTTATAACATTTCTACTGAACGGCCCACCAATTACCATTTGGAGGGTAGGAGGGAACGGGGAGAAGGAACCATGCTGAAAAGGATGCTCTTGTCAGAGCGAGCACACGCATCTCCCAGGCTGAGAGCTACCCGGTTTCTCAGTTGTCCACTGAGAAACACAGTTTTATTTCTATACCTGGCCTCTCTCCTCTATTTCTCACCCTCTGGGCTCCCATCTTCCTACTCGGCTACCGAAGCCAGCGCTGAAACTCAGCCCCAAATCTATGCCCTTTGAAGTTATGTGACATGACATAGAAATCCAAGCCTTTCTTGTACAAAAAGTATGATTACTTCACAGGGTTTTTTTTTCTCCAGTTAGATAGAAAAATGTTCCAATCTCCAAAAAACCCTAGAAAGGTTCAACCTTTATGTCACAGCCGATTTGGTCACTATGTGTATAGGCAGTGCTCAGTTCAAACACGGGCTGAGAAAGAAAAACAATCTATGGAAAAGACATGAAGGGAGGCAGCCTAATGCTATAGCAGCACTTCTGTCCTGCTGAAGCAAAGGAACCATTTCTGTGCCTTTATGTATTTATTCACTGTCGGAGAGGCAACTTTTTCTATCTGTATGGGAGCTTTTCCATTTTATAGTACTTCCACACAACCAGCTTTCCTTCGGATACATTGCAGTGCAAAACTCCCCTGTGAATGCACACAAACTCCTTTCTTGCAGTCAATACTCCACTGAGCACAAGCCTATTGCTATTAGTCACATCCACACAAATGCCAAAGCAGTCTATAGGATGGTTGGGCACTACTTTTAGTTTGTTCTTAACAGTTGCTCACAAAGTTGTCAAGAAAAATGAGTAATGACTGGCTGACCAGTGCCTTTTCATCATTTACCATTAGTGTTGTCTAAAAAATCTACCAATCTAATCTTCCATGCTAAGAATAATCAGACATATACACAGTTTCTGGTCTCCCACACATGGCCCAAGTAATTTCACAAGAGGGCCCAAATAAAGGCAAAAAACCACTTTGTTGGGTGACATTTTGACTGGGCTCTATCTCTGAGTAAAGTCCAGAGTCCTTCCACTGAATTAAAAGAGGGTAATGGCAGTGCCAAGCTGGTGCAAAAAAGCAAGTTTTGCTCTTAATACATGCATCCACCCCAGAGCAAGAAGACTCCAGCCACGTGTACTGAATGACCTTCTTAAATCCCCTCTCATCAGCCTGCAAAACAGCATTTCTGTCGAAAAGGTTTTACCTAGCATTGTCACACGTAAAACTGAAGATGAATATAACTAAGAGAGATTGGAGAGAGAGAAAATAACAGCAGCAAGCTCCTGTTTCGCAGTTCGGCACCCCATGCATTCAGGGGCAGGTCCCCGCTTGCACCACCCGATCAATCTGGCATGGCACTGCCGGTTTCAGGGGAGTTACACCAGGTGAAACCGGGGCGGAGCGGGGTGAACCGGACCCCGCCGCTCCTCCAGCACTGGCACCTGCCGTCCCGGCCTCGTGGGAGTCCAGCTAACCGCACACAGGGCATAGAAAATAACTGAAAAAACAGGATGGTGAGAGGAATAAAACGAAAAGCTAAAACTGGCAGGGAGAATCGAGGGCATAATATTCCTCAGCGTTTTTTTCAGTCTGCTTTTAAAACCCAGCGCGATTAATTTCACACTTGACTCTTGTGGATGCAGGGAAAGCCATGGTGCCCAGTGGGGCCGGACCCCGGGCAGGACACGGCTGGGGCAAGCTGAGATGGCGGCGGGGAGAGGGTGGCCGGTGGCCCCCGGGGCTGGGGCTGATCAGAGGGTGCTGGAGCCACACCATATGGGTGCGGTGGAGTTCAAGCAAGGGGAAGAAAGGGTTTCATAATCAGCAGGTTTCTCACCTTTAACTCTTGCTGGGATTAGCAGGGTGCTTACCCCTGCTTTGGCGGGAGATGCTGTGCAGCGCCAAACAGCCAAGCTCTGCCATCCGTCACTGCCAGCTAGGTGGGCACGCCGAGGATGGGGGGCTGCCAAGCTGCCACAGGACTCCCTCCACACCAGCCCCCCTAAGGATCCCCCAAAGGGGGGATCACATCAGCTGGAAAGCCTCCACCTGGCCTCACTGGCAGCCTTAAAACTTTAAGCCATCAACGTTTCAGCAGCCTCTCATCATGCTTGAAGCTGCCACGAGCCAGGGAAGGGCAGCTGCCACCGCGGGGACCCCCACCATGGGCTGGGGGTGCCCTGTCCCTGCAAGAGAGCCAGACTCCCCCAGCGTGCCCCCCACCCTGCCCTGGGTGCAAGCGGGGCTCTGGGTGAGGTCACCCAGCTTGTTTTCCTCCCCGCAACCCAAGTCAAGACCTCAGCTGAGGTCCCCGGGGGCAGGAGGCTTGCTCGTTAACACTGCTCTCAGGGGAGCCGCGGTTGACACCTTCCGTGTGTCGCTTCCCGCCCCCCCCNCAATTAGCAAAACACGTTGCTAAATACCTGGTGAAGCAGCAGAGGAGGAGGAGGAGGAGGCCAGCTAACTCCTCTGTGCTCAGGGAAAGCCTGGCAAGCATAAGGGAAGAAACAAGCCTGGAAAAGCCTCACAAAAAGGATTGCAGCTACAACCCGAGTTTCTCAGGCACTGTTGCCACACACTTCTGGAAGCCTCTTCTTCACATAGTGTTTTTCCTGGCCTGGCTTTGACAAGTCACTCCTGCAAGACCCACCACCCTGGGGAGGTGTTGGCAGCAGGACGGGGTGCCATGGCAGCCTTGGGAAGGGGTTGGCCCCCAAGCCCCATGCCAGCTCGGCGCTGCTCGGGACACCTCTTCCCAACCTGCCCGGCATCGCCGCCACCAGCCTCAGGTTACTTCAGCTCGCGTTTTCCTCCGCTCACGTGTGAAGGCATCATGATGGCTGTGCGAGTCCTACAGTTAATATGGGTGCGCGGGTCCATAATGGTACATTGTAAGTGAATGTCTCAGGGTAGACAGCAATAATAATTAGCTGTCATGATTTGAAAAAAGGATAATCCATGCCATTGAGTTAACAATCACTCACACAACACACATGGATTTAACTAATCTTAATTTGGAGAAAAATAACAATTCTAAATATATCAAATAGCCTATTTCATGGCAACCTGCGGCGGTGTTTATCTCTGGCTTCCAGCACATGCGAGTTATTTAGTTTCTCTCACTGGCAGTTTTACCATTCAAAAGCCTGAAATGAACATTCATGGAGCAGGGGTTGCAGTTAAATCCTGCCTCTGACAGGGAGCCTTTTTTCACGATGCACATCTAGTTCAAGTACATAATGTATGGAGCCTAGCACTGATGGCCAGGACCAGATGAATAAGGAATTCCAATCAACCCCCTCCCCTTTCCTAGCACCATCTTTGCAGAAATTAACTATGCTGTCTTAATGAACCTCTGCTGCAGGTGTGTTATCGGTCCATGAGGGTACGCTGACCCAAACATGTGGACCAGCCAGTGAAGCTGGAGACGGTCTGGTCCAAGTGGTGCCCGCCCCAGGGAGGCTCCCTCCTCTCTGCCAGGGGTCTCTGAAACCATCCCGCATTAAAAACAAGCTGGCCAGTACTTTTTCTTTGACCTGGATCATTTCAGAGAGCCCTGCTAACAAACAGCCTGGTGGCCCGTGAACCCAGCAGGGCCATGAGGAGGACAGGAGATACCGTCAGTCAAAGGACAGTGGGAGCCACCTCCCTGGGGCCTTCTTCAGTCAGGACAGGTCACCTGCTTATGCCCAAGCTCTAATAAATACGAAAGACAAAAAAAGGTATAAAATACAATGGTGGACTAATTTTTTCCAAAATACCTGCCAGCAGTGAAGTGAAAGAAGCAGTGACTGATAACTCCTAGCCAACTCATTGGCCTGGCTGTGTTTTGCTGTGCAACAATCTGGTACATCTGTTCGATACTATCACACCGTCTGTACAAGAGCAGAACTGATTTTCAAACAGGTCAGCCGATTTGAAAAAAAAAAACAAAACTTTACAAGATAGACTGCTCCTTAGCAAGTCACGTCCTCCCAGTGCCAGCTAACATGCTACCACACACCTTACGGACAGTAGTAACTAAATGAAAGCGCCTTGAAAAGCTTGGATTTGCAAGTTACAAGTCAGGAAAAGATGACAGACTTCATTTTCAGAATGTCTTTAAAAGCTGATTGTGGAGATAAAGTTGCCTTTGTCTCTACAGATATCTAGAAATGTCAGTTGGAGATTTGCGTTGCATGCATGTAAATTCTTGCAGACTACTGAGCTCTACCTGCCTCCCTCGAAGCGGCACAAGGTCTGTTGTGTGGTCAAGAGGCATTCAGTGACCAGAGCAAGCGAAGTTACCAAGAAAGAAAGAAAGGCAAGAACAAGAGAGGAGGAAAGACCTCAGGACTCTGGAGCACCCTGCACCAGGGTGAACACTTGGCGCGGTGCTGCATCCCAACATCCTCGTGCCCAGAGGGAGGAGGGGTACAATGGCAGAGCCAAGCTCAGCGCTTGATGTACCCTCGCTTCACTCAGCCATGGGAAGCTGTAAGGTTTGGCAGCTTAGTCACACTGCAGAAGGCCACACAAATCATTTCGACCAAATAAAAAGGTCTACAAAAATAACATAAGATCAAGGAGAGAAGCTGAAACCTATTTGAGGGCAGCAGCGGTGGCAGCATATTTCAGGGAGCCGGGGTGGCGAGTGGGTGATTTCTGGTTTCCCTCTTCAAATATAAAGACTCAATTATCTTTGAACAGCTTGCTTTACACATGAATTGACACATTTATTTTACAATAAATAACTGAAAGTTATCTATGTTTCCTTTACTGTTAATCTACACAAAGAAATAATAAACAGAGCTTGTCTACAAAAATGCAACTACTGCAGTCCTCAGAATTCAATTAAGCTAAAATAATTAATGCTTCCACCATATTAAATTACTTTATACATTTGAGCCACTGAAGTTTTTTTATTCTTTAATCTTTTTTGCCTTTTTATTTAATAAAAAAAAGTTAGTTTCAAAGGGGGGGGGGCTGGCTTGGAGGGGGAAAAAGAACATGATTTGCTGTTAAAATGTAATGGTCTCCTTTAGCTGACACAGCATGTAGAGTGTTTTGTGCCTTTGATTAAAATAACATTTTAAATGCTTTGAACAAACATATCTCCCCATACTTCTAAGGGATTATTTTACATATTTCTTGGTGGAATAAAGAAATTCATTCTTCCTGTCGCAGTACAGAAAGGCTAAGAATATCTTTCGTCACATATAAAGTAAAAATACTGTAGGCTGTTGCATTATTACCAAAAAAATAAAAAAATAAAGGGAGGGGGTGGTGGGGTGGGAGAAAGCTGCCTTAGAGATTAAGTTTCCCTTTTATGAAATCGTATTTAGTCTCTTTTTTTAACAAATCTAACAACAATGCTCTACAGCCGCTCACTGGGAAATACCTTTAATGTTAAATGCAGATTCTGATTTTCTTGGCTAATGCAGAAAGCCTTTCTATTGAAATATAAATAAGGGGTTTGGTATATCCCACTAAAGCCTTTCCAGTGAATGACTTCTGTGGGTTTTTCATGGCTACCCTCCATGGCTGTAATGTGAGGCTTTTATCCTACTATTGAAAACTATCCGCTGCTATTAAAAAAAAAAATATGGAAGGACACTGCACCGTTTTATCTCAGAGCTGGGCTCCTAATTGAGAAAGCATTATTATTGCACTATTTAGTGGATGTCCCTATCTCCATGCACTGCTGAGAAAACGCCAATCAAATGATAAACCCTTTTATTTTTCTCAATTCAAAATCTTTCCTACATATTTTCATTAGATATTCAGTTTAGTCTGAAAGAGATTAGGTGCTCCAGATTGGCTTTTAAATTATTTTTTTTTATGCCTTTTCCACATGTGAACATCTTCTCCCCCAGCAGACTTTCTGCATGGCAAAAGCATTAGTTGTATTGATGCTGACCCCCAGAAACTGGGATGGGACACCACCGTCTGCACTGGGTATAGCCATTGAGGTATTTCACTATGGACTGAACTTGGGCACAGATTAGTAAGAGATGAGGTCTGAACTGCAACTACAGCATAGGTCTCCTGGACCAACCTTACTAAGCACTAGGCACCCTCTGCAAGGGGCTGAGTGCCAACAGCTCGCACAGAGTTCAACAGCTATTGAGAGTGCTCAGCACGATTCAGGAGGTGGAGGAAAAGGTCCTGAATACTTCTCTTCTGCTCCCACCAAACGGGAAGGAAATCTAGCCCTCAAAGCTGCTAGACCATGAAGTAGTCATCTCTGCCAAGAAATGCGTTGACAACTGCAAAAGGATGGGGAAAGCTGAAGAAGGATGAGGAAAGGACAGTGTCAGGTCTTACAGTAGGGTTGCTTACAATGCTACAGCACAGGCTGCCACTGCTAATGCCCCCAAAGCTACCACCTGCCCCATGCCAAGATGGTGACTGCACCCAAAAAAGATTCCTAGAAGTCAACAAGGTCATCAATGGGTGGCATATGCCCTCTCCTAAGAGGCAGACTATCTGGAGATCTGAAGACTGCAGCAGTTCAAAGCCCACATCCTCATTTATGTGATGGCCAAGCCCATCAGAGATGCTGGGGACTGACTCAGAGAGCTCCAATGATAAAAGCAGGAATCTCTTAAACTTCAATTGTAAAGATAGGAGTCTCTCACAAGTCTTCTGGGGATCCCCTCGTGGGAACATCTCTACCACAAGCAGGATTCTGGACTGTCAGATCTAATCCCATAGGGACAACTCCTAGAGAAACTGGGATAGTGGCAGCAAAGACAAATTACCACTGGTCTTCTGTATGGGATACAGTCAGTTTGAACAAAAAAGGCCCATTTGAGGGGAGATCCTGCTGTGTAACATAAAACCCCCACTCGCTAGCAGGGAACAGAGCCTTCCTTTCACCACTGCAGAGGGGAGGAACGCCCTGCACGATGGAAGCGGCCCCACGCCGGGTGCTCTGCAGGAACCGCTGCACAGCAGCTCGCCCAGGTGGATACCATCACCCGCCTGCCTACCTCTGAGCCGGGGAGTTCCACTGAGTAAATGTTAACTGCACTGTGTACAAGTTTTAGAGAAAAAAAATGCCTGCAATTTGCTCACCCAGGCCAGCCTGTGCTCCTGTATCCTCATTCAAAAGCTCCATTTGGGGAGTACATGTGAATGGAAGTGTCACCCACCCAGCTCCAGCCATCCGCAGAGACCCAGGACAGGTGGCACAGGCAGCAATGCAGACCAGGAAGCTGACAGCTACCCCAGCAGAAGGAGCAAGCAAGGACTTCATGAACCCCTGCTTTAGTCCTTGAAACCAAATCTTCTTCCCACTGCAGTCAGTGGGAAAAGGATTTTCCCACTGTCTTCAGTGGGGTTGGGATTTGATCCTTCCCAGTGGGTCTGCATGTGACAAAGGGTATCTGAACTGGACTGAACTGAGCATCTCACCAAAGTCCCCTATCCCTCTGCCACTCATCTACTTAAGGACGCTCCTGAAGTGGTTTCTGGCCCCAACCTTCTGCTTTTTCCTACATGTACAGGCTGTCCCTTGGCTCCCTGAGGGGACTGAAGGGCCCCTCTCTCTGGGAGCTGGCCCTGCGCAGATAGCTGCACTGAATTAAACGTGGGGTGGACAGCCCTGCTGAGCCCTGCATAGCCGTGAGGATCCTCCAGACCGATGGCTCCTATAAAGACCTGTTACTGAAGCCTCTGTTTCACGGCACTTTCTAGAGGGCTCTCGTTAAAAGATTACCTAGGCAGTTGATTGAGTGTAAAACATGCTGTACCTGCAATGTTCTCCTGCTTGGGGCAAATTCCTTTTGTAGGCGTGAGAAGACGGTCTTCTTCATCGGGTGTGACTTGGATCCCGATTTCCACTGGCTCTGACACTTTCCTGAGCTCGGCGCGTGAGGAGGGGGGAGGGCTGCTCTTATCCATGCTCTTTTCATAGCAGGCACCACCAGTGCCATTGCACTGTTTTCTCTTGTGCTCTATAAAAACCAAGATGTCTCCCAGCGGGAAGTTCATCTGACACTGTCCACAGGTTAACAAGTCGGGGTCTGTCCCGCCTGCGGTGATGCTGATGCCGCCCGGCTCTGCTATTGCCAGGCTCTCATCCTCGTCGGCGAGTGCCGGTTCCACATGGTCAGCCTCTGCTTTACACGGACAAGGAGAAAGAGGGAGGAAAGGGACGAGGGGAGAAGAGAAAGAGATTGCTTTGAATGTTCACAGACTCTGAAGCATGCATCACGAGAGGCCCAGCCTCCCCCCACCCCCTCCAAAGAAGCCAAGCCTGATGAGATCTTTCTTTTATTTTTCAGCTTTTCCGCTCTCCCAGAATGATTTCAATATATTTTGCAACCAAGCCTGCCTGAAACAAAATGGAAAGGCTGACCTGGCATAGCTTTCCTGACAGCTCCTTCCCACTGCTGCCAGCGCTGCAAGGATATCAGCAAAGAGCCATTTTGCAAACGTTCGAGCCCCGAGTCACTTTCTGAAAGAGTTCCTCTCTTTTTATCCCACCTTCTCCTTCCCACCGCGTCTCCCACCCATCTGGCCAAGGCCCCATCCAGCAAAGCTTATGCACCCGAACCTCTCCTCCTATTTCCGAGAGAGGGGGAAAGCTTGTGTGCTCCCAACAAGCAGGATCAGGCTCCCTGTGGCATACAAAATTAGCACCACCTTGTCCCATTACAAAGATACCAGCAAGGTTAAATGACCACCCATCAGCAAGAATTACAGAAAACTATTTGCAAGGGTACGGTAAGCAGGATACGGTCTATGAGAAGTTAAGGGGGTTCAAAATTGTATACAGTGGGAAAGAGAATGAGGCACTTATTTAACATACTGGAATATTGGCTGAGCCTGAAATCTTCCACTCTATTTTCCTGATGTCAAATAACCCTGCAGTTGCTATATAGGTTAATAAAAGTTTTTTTGTTTAAATCTTGCCCACGGACCTGGTGAATTTCATACCATTACCCCCAAAGACTGGGTAAGCATTCCTGAGTGACCTGCATCAGTTTCTAAGAAATAAGTAACCTCTCATTTCACAATTAATAAAACACAGTATGTTTTTAATGGGTATTTAGAAGATAATTCTTACATTATAAAATAATTATGGATCACCATCCATTTCTGGGGCAAATTGTGTTTTTCAGTTTGTTTTCTCTTGTTCTGCTGTGTAACTGCCAAATCATACAAACCTTGGTCTTTACTCGGGCAAAATTTCCACTGACTTTTGCCTAAGGCTGTTTTGCCTCTGCAAGGACTATAGGATTTGGGCTGAACAAAACAGAGGAACTAACAGTATGTAAATCAGTGAGTGAGACCTCTAATTGAATCAGGATTAAAGGAACAGGAGGAAAAAATGTTCACTATTACTCCAAGCAGTTTGCTTATGGATTTCCTGGGGAAAGCAAGTCACACAAATATCTCAAAGAAGTAAGACTGAGATAAACAGATGTTATAATCCAGATCTGGATTCTCCTCCTAGCCGAAAACAAAAGGCGTTTTTGTCCTGCTCTTCAGCAAATTGCAAAAAAAAAAAAAACATAGGAAAAGGACAAGAGGCAGAAGGTGAAGTGTATTACCTGGTGACAAAAATGGTTGAGCCTTGAAAAAGGCAGTCTAGAAAAAGAATCACCCCCATTTTCGCCTTCCAGAATAAATAATTGATCGGTGTATCTACCAGCTGTATTACGAGTTGAATCAGAGCTCACTAACAGCAAAGCGGAGAGCAGCAGCAGCACCAGCAGGAAGAAGACAGGGACCCCAGAGAAGTGCCCAAGCACAGACCATCCCACTGGAGCAAACGACGGGCACAGGAAGGCTTCAGTTTCCTAACTCACACCAAGCTTACCAAATACACAGCACAGTACTCGTTCTGAAAACGATTAATTACCTTTTCCCCCTTAATCTAAGTTTAAAAGGAGTTTGAAGACAATACTACATAATTAATTCACCAATTTATATCATGAAATGATGCCTCCTTGCCTTAGTGAAAATGTAACCATAACCCTGCGCTGAACAGGGACTGCTGGGAAAGGAGCGGGTGCCTGCAAACAGTGTGTCACGACGCAAAAGGTAATTATTTAGTGCTGCGGTTCCCTTTAATGATCTAACATTGAGCAATATTGTTTATATTGAAGGGAGCTTGCACCTTTAATTACCAATTACATATACATCATTTTAGAGCCAAAAGAAAAGGACTGTGAAAAGGATCCTTTAGAAATGTGCGCACTATTTCTAGGAAGAATTCCTATTAAGGGGAAGCAGCGTGTCAAAATATTAAAAAAAAAACATACAGAGAGGCACACACAGGCACACAGATACACACGTGGGAGATGGGACAAAGAGCTGGAAAAGACAACGCGAAAACAGGAACTGAACCAAGGGTCGTAAGGAAAAAAGGTGGCAGAGGGGGAAAATGCTTGTTACTAGTTTCACCTAACATTCCTGTAAAGGCTTCAGATTAAAGTCTCTCTTAAATTACAAACACTGAATTCTGGCATTTATATATATGCAACAAATAAAAAGAAAAGCACAGATCTCAACTTGATGATCTTTCTGATGTGAGGATATATATTTTTTTTTTCTGCCTGTCATTTACATTGTGCTCTTCAGAAAACGCAGCAAAACTCCTGCATTTGATAAGGGTCCTGACCAGGCGTCTGTGGAAACATGAAGGAGGTTTGAACAGCTAAACAGTTGCGAATTCTTTCTTTTCAGTTCTACACTTCATTTGAGTATTAGTTAAATCCACATATGCCTATTCGCTTACACTCGCTCACTCTCTCTTTCCAAGGACTCTGCAATGGCATTTTTTTAAAATAACATCTGGTATTCCTTCATATTTTGGCAGTCATCACATTACCAAAAATCAGGTTTTCGTTTTCTTGGTACACTGAGCCCTCGTGATCAGTAGTAATTGGGTTTCAAACTATCAAAAGATTTTTTTACTTGACTCTATTTCTGATTTGAGCTTAATAAATCACAAAGTATGAGGCCATTCGTACACCCAACAACGCAGAAGCTATACTACATCCCCTTATTCACAACATGGAAAACAGATATAAAAGAATGAAAAACAAAATACTGAATAGATCTTCAAATATATTTTATCCATGTCAATTTGCATTTTTTTTTTTTTACTTGGAATAAAAAAAAAAAAGGCTTCCTATTGACAACTCAATTAAGCCATTAAAAACCTACATTCAAGTAACATTACAGGAGAGATTTAAAACCCACAAAGGAAAAGAGAAAAAAGCCTGCAAGTCCAGCCCATAACACATCGGGTCATGCCTGGTTAATACAACAGCCAAGATCTTAGGCTGTTTAAGGAGTCCTTTAATACCAATGGGGCAATTTCGGCCAGTCTCAATCTAAAGTTTTCACTCCACTTGTGTCTGTGGGTTTCAAATGAGTCGCTTCACATTATTTGAATTTAACTTTGTGGGTTTATTGCTGTTTGTTGGTAGCTGGGTTAGAGGGGAGGAGGGTGTTTCCTCGTGAGTATTTATTTAAAATTAATTTATATTTTTTTTAGGAAGGAGAAATCAAGCCACACAAAAAAGGAGAATGGAAAACATCTCATCTCCCTTACGTGGGAAAAGGAAAAAAAATGCAAACGAGCTATTTCCAGCCAGGACTCGTGCCTGGTTCTTCCAGGTGTGCTAAGGTGTGCCCAGCATTTTCCCTGCACCCAGAGATTCCTCCAAAGAGGATTGCCTTGGCATTGCCTGCCTAGGGAGCACAGGGAGTCGGGACAGGCGACCTATAGGGACGTGAGTGACACTTGTTATCCAATGGCTTCATGAAATTAATGCAACTGGAGAATCTACATAATTTGCTTTACTCTGAAAAGCATTACACTTGCTGGCTGGACTCTAAGCAGCATCTCTAAGGCCTCTGGCTGCCTCCCATGCCAAAATACAGTGGACAAACCCCTTAATTCCATAAAGGCACTGTTACAAAACCACCAGCGCTCCTACTTCAGCATGGTGACATCATTAGAGCACATGTGCCCCATGCAAACAATACTCTCATGCCCAGTATTAAAGCGAATGCACATGCTAACTACTTTCTGCCTGTCAGATGTCTCAAAATCATACCCGTTAATAGCGAAAAAGACTGTGTTACTAAAAATCATTTCCAAGGCCTCAAAGGACAGAACCATGGATGCTTGTTCACAGCGTTTGGGTGAGGCTGGGTCCAGGCAGCAGTAGTTTATTTTTTTTACCTTTTTATTGCACTGCAGAACGAAGGTAAGAAGGGATCTAAAAGTTGCCAACTTGTTCTCTTCCTTATTCTTCCCGATCTGCAGTATCAGGAGGCAGAGAAAGGGGAAAGAGGGAACGTTTTGGTGCCGGGCCAAAGCATTGCATGTGAAACCTCCCCTCTGTGGTTGGTTTCTGCACAAATCGATAACGGGATGGTTAAGGCGAGTCCTGCCAGTGCCGTCGCCGCAGAGGTGCTACTGGGTGCCCTGCCTGCTCCGGCACCCCACTGCAGACACTGCCCGCCCTTGTGCCCACCTGGGGGGGCGAAGCACGGGCTACCCCTTGGCCACCCATCTCTGGGATGAGCTGGGGCTGCCCAGGGTCCTCCATGGGGATATGGCTCCTGGCACCCTGGCACGGGAAGCCGCCCGCAAGCGTGCTGCAGCGCGCCGAGCACGCCGTTCTCCGCACGCAGTCACTGCTGTCTTGAAGGCACATCCAGAAAGGCCTCAGCCTAGCTGGGGAGCGAGCACAAAGAAGTGACTCGCTCATCAGGGTGTTGGCCCAAAGCAGGCCCAAAAATGATGTCCCTTCGCTCAACACCCACATGTCACATTTACTGTAACATCAACATGCTTAACGGAAATAGCTCGGATCACATGCTCTCTAGCTGGGTTATCGCTGAGATCGGTGTCAGGATCCTTGCTGCACAAAGACTAACGCTGTGCAAAGCGGGCGACGCGGCTCCTTGCCGTCGAAGTTTATCAATAACCTGTTTTCAGAGCCTCCCCGCAGCTGCAAGGTGCAGAGTTGAGCTTCTGCCTACGTATTGCATCAGCATCACGCTCAGCGGCACTAGGCACCGCTTATCTGCCATCAGTTTTTAATTTTTCTGAGGGCTGAAAAACAATCCTTCAGAGCACTTTCCGTTTGTTTTTTTTTAAACAAAAGTCTGAGGCTGACTCGGCCAAAAGAGGCAACTTGATGGGGAAGCCCCAGAAACACGGCGGCCCCGCAGCTCTGCCTCACTTTCCGAGCCACGACTCCCCCCACACACAAAGGTGGCCGGAGCAGCGGGGAACCTCTGCCATGCCGCGCACGCCTGGCCCCGGTGCCGGTACCACCGTCCTGTCCGCTCTGGTTCGGTCCGGTCCGGTCCGGTCCGGTCAGCTGCCACACTCCAGGCCGCCGTCCCCGGCCCGGCGGGTGGCAGTGATGGCCGTGGCGGGCTGGCCACCGGCACCTGCCCGCAGCGGGTGGGATGGAGCTCCCCCCCCTCTCCCCCCCAAAAAAAAAGTCTGGGTTCCAACAGCGAAGGGAAGGGAGCGAGCGGATGGAGACCCAGCAGTGCAGGGAGGGANTGAGCAAGCCCCGCTCACAGCTGCCAGTTCGAGGACTGTCCTGCCCCGCTGGTGTGTCAGACACCTTTTGCAGAAGTATCCCGAACCTCTCGGTACAGCAGTTTAACCCTCCGTAAACACCTGAGACGGAGCGAGCCCAAGCACCGCCACAAAGAGCCGGGCAACGCAGCGGGGTTTGGGGAAAAGAAGAAGGAAAACGACACGATAACTGCGCCGGACCCAAAACGGAACAAAAGCCAAGAATATATCCAAGGATCCGCGTGAATCTCCAACACTTGTCAGATGTTATTTCATCAGAAACTATGCACAGTGTTAAAGAAGGGAGTGGCATGCCTCCGCTTAAGTAAACTATATGTTCATAAAAAAATATTTACTGCTTTTGAGAGCGGAAAATGCATAGGCTCTTCTATAGACTGCAGAAGCTGTAAATCTCGGCAGATAAAATGGGATGTGATGATGTGATATAAAAGCATTCTTTGTTCCCCAGTGAATACATTTGTTTTATTTAAAACTAAACGACAACCAAGGAGAGAAAGGAGTGCTCGGTGCCACAAAAGGAGAAGGAGCAGTATTTGGGTACAGGCTTTTAACTGGCATAGAAAAGGATACTGGAAGCACAGATTCTTACCCCAGGATTAAAAGGCATAATCAAAATTAAGTAATTAGTTTTGAACATGTATTAAACACACAGCAACTTTGTTCTTTTCTTAAATATCGGGCTCAAAAGAGACTGTTTCTCAATTGTGTATGGCGCACTGTTGCTCATATACAATTTTCTTAAGCCTTTTTTTTTTTTACTTTCATTGAAGCATATTCATTATAACATTCAGCGAATTTATGGCTTCTTCCAGTGGCTTAGTAAAAGGGGTCATAAAAAAGTTAAGTAAACCAGTGTGTTTTTTTCCTCTCCCTTAACTTTGGATTCCTTTTTTATACTGTGCTGTCTAGTGCTTAGTCTTTGGAAAGTACCTTGGGCATATCCAGCACACACACAAATTATCAGCTGCTCCAGGAAAAAAAAAAAAACAACCAGAATTTCTTGCACTGAGGCAACTACACAAAAGACTTGCATATGTCAAAAATACAGAACTAAGTCCCTGTGAATGCTGCACCATTAATCAAATCCCCGATCTGGTGTCACTTTTGCCAGTAAAATGATGATATTCTTCTAACCCCCTTCTACTGGCGCGTGCCTGCAACGCATGAAGTGTGTCCCTCTCCTTTAATTTGTTTTCGAACAGCCTGCTTTAGGCATTTTTTATATATCCTTTGGAAAAAAAAAAAAAAAAAAAAGAAGCTGCTACTTAAAGCTCCAGCAAGGGTCTACAGTACCGAGCAAGCAACAGCTTTTCGGGAGGGAGGGCAGACAGCGAGCAAATTTAACTGATGTTCAGGAGCTGAACACACTAACTGCCTCTGAGGCTGTAACTGTGGGTGCCAAGGAACGGTGTGCAGTCCGCCCAGATACATTTTAAGAAAGAAAATAAACACGAAAGAGGAAGGTGCTGGAGTAAGAGCAGCTGAATGAATCATACATTTATCAATGCATGCAGTTATTGATGCCTTTTCCCTCCCTCGTTAAAAAGATACATATATATATAAATCCATCTACAGCCAATGCTGATGCTTCACCAAGTGTTTTTATAGTATTGCTAACTTTAAAGCAGGCGGTAGCCCCCAGCCCCCATTTATTCTTCCGTGTGCTTTCTCTGGAGGCTACCAAGGGGAGACCAAATTCAACCGACAACTGCAACACGACCCTGGAGAAACCGAACTGCAACCCAAAAGAAGGAAACGCTCTGGCAAGGAGGCAGAAAGCCATTTTGGGGTAGCAGGTCTCCGCGGGGCAACTTTTCCGCTGGGTTTCGACCTGGGGGAGTGAGACGGGTGAGAGGCAGGGGAGGGAGCGGGAGGAAGGGGAGCGTGGGTGTGCGTGCGCTGGGTGGGCAGAGGCGATGGGGAGGAGGTGAGGGGATCGTTGTGTCTCTTGGTAAAAGTTAACTGTCGTGGAATGGAAGGAAAGCCACAGTCAGCGAAGTCTGAGGATTTGGGAGGGGAGAAGGGAAGGTTTTCCCCATGGCTGGGAAACACTAGCATCAGCAGCGGCCTGGGCACTGTGCTCTTCAGTTTACCGGCCTGTCAAACGAGCTGGCTGCTGTCTATATGCTTCCAAGCAGCTCAATTCAAACATTAAATGAAGTAGAGAAATCATCAGATAAATTGCTGGCCCCCTCTACCCAAGAGTGAAGGGTTTTTGTACAGCTGATGACAGCCCTGATCTTTTGTCTGACCTAATTTACTTCTCTTTCAGGTTAGAATAAAGCACGCTTTCCTGTCACGGGATAACCTCCATCCACATATTGCGCCCTAAAAATGAGAAGACGCTTGTGCTATGTTAACAGTATCATAACTTGATTAATTTCTCAGGTCGGGTGAAATAAACATTCACCGATCAAAGCTTCCCATGTGTACGCCAAGAATTATGTGTTTGGGCAAGAAAGCGTCCCGCTAAAGTCCGTCCACGACGTGCAAGCCGACTGCAGCAGAGAACAGCAGAAGCCCGGTGGAGCAGCCTGTGAGCTGCTCAGCAGCAACTTCTACATGACAGTCGTGATTTTGTGTCTATTTCTCTAGAAAAAAAAATGCTTGTTTCCATTTGCAGGACCTGCAGATTTTTTGCTCTAAGGACCTGAGGATGAAAGCACGGCAAACTATCTAATATCAGATCCTCTCGGCAGGGGTACATGTGGCTTTCTGACATGTAATCAACGCCAAATTATGTACGTGTATGTCGGCTTTGTTGCCGTACACACCTTCTCCTAGAACTCCAGCTTCCTCGCTCTGTGTTTTTACGTCCACTGGAACAAACAAACGGCTCTCCTCCGTGGGGTTCCCCCCCCCCAGACTCGCTCTTGTACAGGTATGATTACCCCCGATGGCTATCTGACGACAAGAAACTGAGACTTTAAGCCCAGTGTGCTGACAATAGAAGGCACCGTTAAAAACTAATTCTAATTAAAACCGCCTGTCCGCCCGAGCCAATTAATCAGCGGCGATCTAGCCGAAAATAGCTTTGCCCCGCTCGCAGCCCCTCTCAGCTAGCGCTGCGCAGCCCTCCGCATGACAGCCAACACGGCGGCTTTGCCCCGACAGCGTTTCGCAGCCGTGAGCGGGCTGAGCGGCGGCGGCGGCGGCGGCGGCGGGTTCCTCGGGCAGAGCGCGCGTGCCGCGCGCCGCCATCACACAGGCTACGAGCTCCCCCTAGTCGTCAACACCCGCCACTGGCGGCCGGGGGCACAAGGCAGGCGTGCGAGGCGAGGAAGATAAGAGCCAGGAAAGTTTATTTTGGAAAGTCTTTTCCATCAACAGGCAACACGGAGCGCAAAGCCACGCAGGTAGGAAAGGCGGAAGGGAAGCGAGCACCTTGTGCGAGGCATTTTTTTTTAGGCGAAGAGGTGTGCTAGCAGTAAGCTCAGCCCTGGGAAGAGCCGCTGGAGAGGTGTCAACCCAAGTCGGTAACTGGTACCGATAACTTGTACTACTTCCACGAGCGCACACTCCTCTAAGTCATAATTATTGCCAAATACGCCACAAGACGACCCTTTGTTCTGCAGAGAAACATACGTTTTGCGCAAGACAAGGGCTCCAACCATTCCTATTGAAGGCAGCCAGGTTGTAAAATCTTGAAGACTTTTATTTCTCAATATTTAAATAAGCCTGACAAGATATGCTCTGCATCTGCCGACCAGCAAAAAAAGGCAAAATGATTTCTCTCCCGCTGTACATCCATTTAAGCCACTGAGCACATCAACCGAAAAGGACGGAACGATCTAGATCCACAATCTAGTTACTCCACACCAGTTTTTAAAACATATTTTAAAAGACCAGAAACTATGAAAATGTACCAGTATTTTTTTTTTTTTACCTTGTAAGTCCAATACAAATATATTCAAATGAAAGGCAACCTGGAAGTCGACAGCACACAA
>VYZV01033092.1:3848-28543 GCA_013401275.1 Pandion haliaetus
TTAGATTGGATATTAGGAAAAATTTCTTGACTGAAAGGGTTGTCAGGCATTGGAACAGGCTGCCCAGGGAAGTGGTTGAGTCACCATCCCTGGAGGTATTGAAAAAGCATGTAGACAGGTCACTTCATGACATGGTTTAGCAGGCATGGTTGAAGGTTGGACTTGATGATCTTAAAGGTCTTTTCCAACCTAAATGATTCTGTCATTCTAGATGAACCAGGCTGGTGTAGGTAATGGTAGGAGGGAGGGTGTGCTTCACAGCTTCAGCATCTGCAAGTTGTCAGAGTGCCTGGGCACAGGTGTGTGTCACTTGCGGATGCTGAGTCCGTGTTGCCATTGCTTCTCTTAGCTGCTCTAAGTGGATAAAACTAGGGCAGGGATGCCTGCATGCACTGTAGTCACATTTTCGTTTTGTTGGATAGAAATCTGTTTTATTAAATTCAGGTCTCACCTAGGTTTTTGTTTTGAACTCCCTGCCTGCCTATTTAGTTCCTGTTAAATATGACTCATACCCTTGACTGAATATCAAGCAGTTAAGATACCATGCAAATACCAGGTTGTGTGTGGGCTGGGACCACAGGTACATGACAAAACACTGGCTGTAATAGAGAAAAGGACACAACAAAAACTGCATTAGTGAACACTGCCGTGGGGAGGTAATGCTATAGGCAAGAGATCTGTTGAGTCACAATGATGGTGTTGATTCCCTTCCACGTTAGGAGCAATAAAAAGGAGTGTATGTGGTAAACTTAGTAGTTTTTCATGTATCAGAAGCATATGTTTATTCTCCTATGAAGTACCCTAATTACTCACTTAAGTGATGCCGACCCTAAAATAGCATTATTGTTAATGGCAGTGTTTTGTAAGTGTCAGACAAAAATCTACATGTATCGGGGTGAGGGATGGAAGGAGGAGGGAAAATAACTGAGAATGTTGCTGTCAGCTGAGATGAAGGCATCTATTATCAGTCTCTCAACCCTGGCAGATGTGCAGAGAGAAGCAAATGGATGTTGATTACATTTGGGTTTGCATATGATTCATGTGTTCCCCTTGGGTGGTAACAAATTGGTCTAAAATTCATGTAATGTATGCAGTAGCATTTGTTTCTTTGATACACTCTCCTGTTGTCTGTTTTCGTAGGGTTGGGAATCTAGATTGCCTTTAACAAGCTCGTGTCCTTGCATGTGCACACGTTAACCACTTGGTTAAGTGTTGGCGCTGTAGTTTCTCCCAGTTTCAGTTTTTTATCATGCATTTGCTTGCTCTGCCTGATCAAGAGGTTGGTGGACCCTGAATGCTGTCACAGTTGTTTTGATGCCTTCCAGTGGCAGATGCTTAGTTGTACATATAAACATGCTGCCGCTGTTAGTACTCTGCTCAGCTCACCTGCAAGCTTGCCGTCAGATGTCGTACAGCATCTTTTGGCTTTCAGCTGGTGAGGGATCCTCTCCCAAGGACAGCAGCATTGTAACAGCTGACAAATTGAGTTTCTCTAGAGTTCTAGTGAAAGCACTAGTCTAAGCCCGGCTAGAGGTAGCAGGTCTGATCATCTGAATGTGAGGCTCAGTATTAGATACGAGTCCAAGTCTTTAAAATGATGCTTGTACTTTTGCTTCCTAGGCTGGACTTAATCTCTAATACAGAAGATTATTTAGCTTCCCTTCTCACATTCCTTCCCTTATTTTTCCTGAAAGAAATGTTTTCTATTATGCCTCTCTTTCAATGATGTGTAGCATGGGAGAAATACGCAGGCATCTCCACTGGCATGGGTGTTTGCTCAGAATTTCACGAAATTGCTGCTTTTATTAATGCCAGTGTAATTCGTGCCTTGGCTTCTGCTTTGAAAAGATCAGTGCGCAGCATTGCAATTGAATTTTAAAAGTTCAAAGTTTTCTATCACATCCACTCCCCCTTTCTAGCAGCTCACACAGCTGACAGGTGAGAGATGCTCTAACAGCTTACTGTCCTTCTGCAGAAGTGACCTGATCTGGGTCCTGCAGTAAACTTCTTAGGAGCTTGTTAATCAGCTCTAAATTTCACCCAATTTTCTGGTGGATAGTGTTTGTTATTGTTTAATACCACAAGAATCCTGAACTGCTTAATGAGGCAAGGCTGTCCTGAAATACACGAGACTTTTGAGTGACTTAAAAGTTTTACTTCTTTCATTCAGTGGTGATGGCAATTTGACCTTTTTTGGCCACATAAATACAGTACAGGTTATGTGCTACTAACCCCTGTGATGTCCCAAAGTTCTCTTTTTAAAATGTTCTCATATATATTACACTACACAAAAAATTAGTAAGATTTCAATGCAGTCTTTATATTAAATGTTAACACATTTCATTTTATTGTAGCCCCTCGAGTGACACAGTTGGGAGGAAATGCCTGTGAAATTACCTGGGAAATGGTCCCACCCATGAAGGGAGATCCTGTTGGTTATATTCTGCAGGTACTGGTTGGAAGAGAATCTGAATACAAGCAGGTAGGGAAATGGTCTCATTTTAATATTGCTGAATTGATGACATAATGGAAATGGTTTTTGAATATTTGCTGTGCTGCTTCTTTCTACTGTATTGAATTACACCCTATGGTCATGTGTCAGGTGAACTTTCGTAAAGGCTGAGTCAAAATTAAGGGCTGTAATAGGTTGTTTTCTCCCCCAAGGGAGTATATAGAACATCGTTATCTTACTGGAGTGATTTGCGCTCTGTCCATAGTTAATCACTATTTCTAACTGAACTAACCTTTGAAAAGTTACAATTCTGTCCACTCTTGCTTTCTTCTGAAGTGGCTGATGCTAACTGTTGTCTGAAGATGAGAAGATGAAGTAGGTAGATTATCTTCCTCATTCACTAAGCCAATTTCAAGACCCTCCATCAAGGATTTCAGTCAAGTACGCAACTTTTAATTGGTTTCAGCCATCCCATTCCTGTCTATGGTTTCGATGCGTGGATGTGTAGCTGCTGTGTATTTACTGCCCCACAGAAAACTGTCCTTTCTTGCGCTGTGGAAACAAAGTGAATGAAGTACGGCTGATCTTTCTTTCCTCCTCTATCTTGATTAGAGATCACAAGTGGACACTCCCCCAGAGCACCTGAAACACAACAACTCATTCACAGCTAGATCTTTTATTTCATCTATCACACCTCTGACTCTGTGATTTACAGTGCACTTCATCTGTGCCCTGTCTTCTCCCTCTCCTTTCTTTCATTGTCATATGGGTTTCAAATAAGTCCGAATTAAGGAATGAGATATGTTAAACCTTAAATTAAACTCTTAAAAATATGAATGAGGTGGTACTTTCTTTGCAACTGGCTTTGCTCCTCTTCAGTCTATTTTTGAGTGTTACTGTGAATTAATGAATTATCAAAAATAACATAAATGCAAGAAAATTCATGTGGATGCTAAAGATTCAGAAACCTAACTATTGTTTCTGTCAGGAAACATTTTTGGTGCTGGTATAGGTAATAAAACCTCTGTGTACTGTGTTGGCCTCATAATGTCAGTGGTAAGTGGATAAGTGGACCCATTTTGCTATTGCCTGATTTACAAAATAGCCTTGATGTATAACCTTCACATACAGCTTTAGTAAGCATAGCTTCGGTGCTTAAAATGTTCTGGATGTCCTTGGGGAGAGTTGGGCATGGCTTCTTGTTCCTTTAAGGTAGGTGATGGCTTAATCTCTGCAGTCAAGAAGTTGTGGTATGAAAAAACCCAGCAATAAAGGAAATAAAAAGTACCTTCAGGGTCTTATGTTGAAGGTCTTCATTTCTCATGAAGCATGACACTGATGAGGGGCGTTTTGCTTGAGTTTTCACAAGTAACTCACTAGAAGAAGCTCCCAGCTGGGATGCCCAAAGCTGACACTCTGTCTTCTGTAGTTGGGCTGGCTGATAACCAGCCATGGAAAAGAGGGAGAGTTCCACTGCTTCACCTACTCTGAAATCGGTTTCGCCCAACAAAATGATTTATCTTCATCACGAACGTGGGTGTCGTCTCAGCACTGGGGCACATCACTAACTTACTGTCCGTTAGCTGAGCTGCAGTAGCTATGTGCGTGCTCTTAGCTCCTATTATGCAAACAGGAGATAAAATATATAAGTGTCTTTCAGTGATTTTCTGGCTAATGCATTTCACTTTACCTTTGGTGTGGCATGCATGCAATCACTTGCCACTGTTTAGCTGAAAATTACATTTGAAGTGCCGGTCCTAAATTTACTTTTAAATCTGTTTGGTTCCCTGCAACTGACATATATATTTTGCATATGTGTCTCAGGAGGCACACTGTGTTAGAGAAAGTCCTGCAAATTGTTTTGAAGGGTTGCACAAATAAAAATTACTGTAGATTTTCAGGCTATTAAATACACCCATGAGAAAGAACAGTGTCTTAAGTGACTTGAGTTTCTATAGCAGTCACCAGTGCGTTTTGCAAGATCCAGGGATAGTACAGCTGGATAAGAAGGAGATGAAGAGCTGCATGAAGTCATTTTTTATGTCTCACTGGCATGGAAATAAATGCGACAAATGGCTCTTTTAAACCACTTACGGGCTGTGCAGGACTTCGTATCACGTATATGGTCTCTCATCATCAAACGCTTTCCCCTTCACTCACCTTTCAGGAGACAGTTGTCTCTGTTTTGCGACATAGAATCATAGAACATCCTAAGTTGGAAGGGACCCATGAGGATGACTTGTTTTACACCAGCCCAAACACAGATGAGTTTCATGAATGAAAAACCATTTTTAAAATCACCTTAAAATTGAAACTTTTCAACTAATGAGCATACAAAACTGTTTGTCTGTTACAAGGCTGTAATCCTGTCAACAGTCAGATTACTTTATTTGCATCAGTTTAAAGGCAACTATTTAAGGCAAGACATTAAACAGCTTTAACTAGGAAGACATGTTACAAACCCATGGAGCCATGTCTATTTGTCTACCCCCAGTCGATTTACTTCAGATGAATACAGCTAGGTGTACAAATAGGTCAGGTGAATACAGATGAATACAGATAGGTGAGCAAAACCAGTTTCCTCATTCGTAATTCTTGCTTTCAGTGTTTAAATGAGTAAAAGCTTATAAGTGTAAATTCATGTGCGGGTGTATCCTCGAGCAGAACAAACCAATTAAAGGGTAAAGCATTTACTAAGCATTACCATCTGTAAAAGTGACTATGCACGGCAGAAATCAAGATGATGATGCATGTAAATTATTTTTTGTGTAGAGAATGGGAAAATGTTTGATTATATGTCTTATGTTTCTGCCCCAGGAAATTTTACAAAGATGCTGTTATTCTGACAAACTTATTAGGAAGATGACAATATGACATTTACGATACTGTCTTAGCATTCATACTCTGTTATGTTTTTTAAACTGGTGTGATGGTGTTTTATTGACAAGAATGTTGTAGGCTTTACATAGATTTCATCCAAATAAAAGCCTGGGAAAGGATGAGCTTTTTATTGTGAAAACTGAGTTAGAACTTTTTAATGATGGTTGTGTTTGAGTTTTCAAAATGCGGCTATATCCTGTGATTATTTGTGGGACAGTTGTGCACATGGAGCGGCACGGTGTCGAGCACAGAGTCTCCCTGGACTCGATAAGAAAGCTCACAGAAATCCTTACTCACGTGGCACAAATGTGACACTCAATTCCTATTTCTGGGGAAATTTTACATTACAGATCTTGAACCAGGGCTTTGCTAGGAAGCCCTTCAGAAGGTGCAGAATGCAATGTTCTCCCATATTCATTTCATTAATAGAAGAAAAAAATCCACCTGGAAGCAGTGTGGAAGCAGACTACTTCATGCTTTATCTTGGCCCAGAGTCGGGTGCACACTGAAATAAGTGGCCGTGTTTCACTTCTCTTTATTCACACAGCATAACTCTTTAGTACACAGCACTGATTTTTCTGGTACTTCTGGACCAGTATAAAGTAGGGCATCATGACACCTGTCTAGTGTGTTTCATATCTAAAGTGAATGAATACAGAAAACTCACTATGAAATGGAACATTAATAGGAGAAAACAGTCTTGCTGCCATCTGTTAACTCTTGGAAGTTTGAGCTCCTCACTAATCTATTGCTGTGTATGCCATCCTAGAGATGAAGCTCTCCGGAGATGTAAGAAAACCTAGGAGCAGACCACCCGTCTGTACTTGCACCTCGCTTGTTGTAGGAACAAATTTTAGTTACAGAAAATAAACATCTTCATTAATTTATAAAATAAGGTAAATAACTTCAGCATTTCCTTCCCCTGCTGCAACATTAGCCACTGACATGCTTTTGGGTAAAGCTATAGTTTCTCTCTAGATCATCACACCTGAGCTGTCTCCCTCCCCCTGTAGCCTGATGTATGCAGCCCTCCACATCCCAAAAGCCACTGCTTTTTCACCATTTGACCTAGCAGAGGTGGTATCAAAGTACTCAAAAGCCCTCTTTTTCAGACTGAGGCTATAGTCATCCCTGCCCTCCTCTGCGAGAACACATCGTAAATATTTCTCTGCTGAGAATTGTCTGAAGAACTGGATTTGCAGGAGCTAAACAGATAAAAATTTAGCTCCCTAAAAAGTGTGTTTAAAAAAAAAAAATTAAATACTGCTTTTCCTGTTTCTCAAGTGATGTGTTCCTTTTTGTTTATTTGTATGCTTTATCTATTCGGATACTTCAAAAATGCAATGGCATATGACAATTCTTTTTAGGAAATCACATTTTCCTTGTTTACGAATCAGGATGTAAATCACGGCAGATTCCAGGAATCGGTGGCCCAGGTTTGTTTTTCTGTTTCTTGCCTTTCCATCTAGCAAAGCTTACTCAGTCAGAACTTAGCTTTAAAGTGTGTTAAAATTGTCTCCAGCTTTGCACAGTTTTACTCTGGAGCTAGGGGAGAGGGCTGGGTTGTGTACCACTAGCAGGAGCTGAAGCTTGGGATAGCAATCGTAACACTCGGCATCCGAAGTTTTAGTTTCCCAATAGAGCAGCTCTGGGGACTGAATCACTGAGGAGCCAGCTCTTTGTAAGAGCTGACCGCGGGAAATGAGAGCTGAGCTTTAAAGCTTCTTTGTCCTTAAATTGTTTGCCAGTGAGGCAAAATGTTCTACCTTTGAAATTTCCAAGAATTAGGAGGCAATGGTGTTTTATTAGCTTCTGCCACATCTCTTCTGGGAGAAAACTGTCCCCACATGCTTTCCAAAAGAAGAAAAGACGTGGGTAGGATACACTGGGTGTGTAAAAATCCCCCAGCAATGCAGTGGGAAGCCTGCTTGGGTCTGCACCGAGAGGTAAGTGCCTGGGAGAACCCAGTCCGTCTTACCAAGCTCAAATTTTTATTGTTTTTTCTTTGGTTCAGACTCTGTAGACACACAATCTCTGAAACGCATTCAGTGCACTGTTAATTTGTGTAAAGCTCTAATCAGCAAAAAAAATGGTTTTCCTTCTCTATTTTAAATAGCAAGTCAAAGGCACTTGTTCTGGTTGCATGCCAAAATACAGCCTAACGTACAGCACGCTTTGGCATTTATTATTATAAATGGCATATATTATTTATTATTATTATTTATTTATTATTATTATTACTCAAATGTGTTGAGTATTTTCTCTGCCTCCTGATGCCAATTTTGTGTCATGAGGCAGAGCAAATAATTTCCTTTCGTTGGAATTTTTTTCAGTGCAGCCCACCTTGCAGAAGGTGATCTTAGGGTCTCTTGTTTGCTTTGTTTAGGAGACAAGGCTGTCCACACAACTCTTAAGGGTTTATGAGCATTTCAACAGTGGAGCGAGTGAAGCTGATTTTGAGTTTGGATGAAATAATAAACCAGTTTCTTGAAGAGAAATCTGTTAGATGACTTAGAAGAAATCAAACCTTTCAAGTGGGCATGCTTTCTAAATAGATTTAAACCTACCTCTGATTCTTGCTCTTCTTATCATCATACAAAATAGGCTTTGTTGCTTATAGGGCAATTGTGGCTGTCATTTTTATTATTTGGAAAAGATAGAGGGGGGTTGGAATTACTTAATGACATTGGTGAAATTGATAAATACTTGCCTACAGGAATTCTCTGAGCTGTCCAGCTCAATCAGTAGGATCAAATGCAATAAAAAGGCTTCAACAGCAGTTTATTACTTGTGATGATATTTTCATTGAGGGAGCCAGGCAAAAAGCTCATGTTTTTATTATATTCTCAGGTGCCTAAACAGAAAAGCTGTTTTTAGGAAGTGAAAGTGATAAATTGGATAGGCGCTTTACTTTGACTTGTTGGCCACCAAAGCATAATGTGCTACGTATAAAAAACCATGCTGCTTTATACAGTTATATTTCGGTTCATATTTATTTAGCAAATTTAAAGACCTTATACAGAATTGTCAATGTTTTTTTTTCTCTATTGCATATGTGAAGTCCATTCACAGAGTGTAACTGTGTTCACAGCCAAGCACGTATCTTTGTGCTGAGCGCATCCTGCCCTGGCTTAGTCCTACAGACACTACTGCAGGCAAACGTGAGCTGGAGCCAGTAGTGTCTCCAAGGTGCTTGCTGCAGCTGGTTATGGAGGATACAGAGGCTACTGCCAGAAGTGAATGACAATTAAGCACAATAATTTTTTTTACCTGTTACTGAGAAATGACATATGTCCACTGGTGCTAAATACGCCTCAAACCACTGAAAGCAGGACAATTTCTGCCACCTTCCTAGCTCTAGCACGGGAAATGTTTTGTCTTTATCATTAGTGACTATTAATTAATGTGTTCAGTGTACTTTTGGCTATTTTTCAAACTTTCTTTAAAGATGCACTCTTCTCTTGCTTGACTGGCCTTTTTCTGAGAAGTGCTGTTGAGTAGGTGGCTTGAGTGAACTTTGTCATCTATATTTATTAGACTGTAGTGAAGATGCAGGTCTTTGATTTAGCCAAACTTAGCCTCCAGTCACACTGGTATTCACCACCCTGACAAAACAAAACAAGTAAAAAAACTCAGTTAACCGGACAGGTTTTTACAGTTTTTACAGTACAAAGACAAGTTGTATATATGCCATCCCTAGTACCTGTTAAATTTAATTTATGAAGCTTAGATTGTAAAATTTTTATTAAATGTCATTACTTGGATTTTACTGGATTTTTATTTTGTTTTAGAAGTGGTCATATTGGTTGCAAAGGTTCATTTATGGCAAAGGCATGTAGAGCTCTTACGATCATACATTTTGAAATGAAGTGAATAATTACAACAGCACCAGAAAACATACATTGCTTACAGTTGTTTTGTAAGGATAGGTGCTTTGAGTTACCATGTCTCAGAGTCTAAAGAAATGGGAGTTAGGTAAGTCCTCTGAGTAGAAGAATCCTGACTCTCGTCTTGTGGAAGAACACATCCTTTTTTAATTACTCGCTGAATGTACAGTTACGTGCCAAATGCATGCAACTTTTCTCTGCATGATCATTTCTATTTGGGAGTAAACTGAAGTATTAACCACCTACAAGATGTAGCATTGGTGATGGAGTAGGTGGAGGACAGTGGCCCACAGCAGGTGGGTATTAGAAATGGAGTTGCCATTGGAAAATAGAGTGGCAGAGATGTTCTTGGGATGAGAACAGATGTTTAAACCATCACATTACTTCTGTGGACTGCTACAGCGCTTGCAGTTTTGTTTTCCCTGCAATTACTGTATTACTGTAACTTATCGACTCACTTCTCACTGGCATTGGGAAGTCAAGCAAAGACGACAAGAAAGGTAACAGTGCATAGCTGCGGTTAATCGCAGAGATTTACAGTATGAATTTGTTTTATTCCTGTCACTTGAGCTAGAGTGAACTTTCTGTGAGTGCTGAGCGTACCTGAGAAAGGTAACATAATTTTGTTTAAACGTTGCTTCTTGATTTATGCTTTGGGGCCAAGAAACACGAGCCAGTTAGAGGATTTCTACTTAGTCTGGAAACTCAGTCACCATCATTCAAATTATATTTGGAAAAACTGTGAAAGTTTAAAAGGAGGGGAGAAAACAAATGAAAGAAAAACCTTAAATCTTTTGTCCCAGACCTTCTCAAGAAATCAGTGACTGGCTTTTTAACGGAGGGATGTGTCTCAGGGGCAAGCATGGGCAGGAAAGCTGGACTCTTCAAGTGGTGTTTAGCTGAGCGTGGCTCTTCTTTTTCCTCTTGTATTTCTTACTCCAGGGTAATGCGCGGGAAGTCCTCTATCGGCTCAGGTTGAACTTCCCTCTTGTTGCCCTTTTCTAAGTTGAGTTCTTACCTCTGGGAGGGCAGAGATGCTCTCAGCCTTCTGCTCCTGCAGTGAGGAGAAGGAAACCGGCTAAATGAGCAGGGGAAGAAGTATCTGAAGTTCAGGATGTTTTTTTTTTTTTTTTCCAGCAGACAGAGGCACTTTGTGACACATTTTTTTGTTTCATAAATTACCAGTTTCAACAACCCTCCATTATATAAATTGTTGACTGGTTATTTGTTTTCAGAGTTCATAAATGTTCCTAGTGGTCTCTTTCCATTTAAGTCACAAAACTGTCTCTTAGATATTCTGTTCTCTCTCTTCTTTCTCAGATTGTGACTCATGCTCTCAGAGTCATGCGGTACCTACATTTGATTAACATAAATACATGATGGGTTTGGATTGCTAAAGAACCAGATATAATGCAACCAAGAGGAGCTTTTTTTATACCTTAATCATATTTTATTGTTTCCACCGTTCTGAAAGTGTAATTTCTGGTAAGATTGCTGACTCTTGAGAGAAATGTGAGGGGAAAGTACATTAAAATAATACTTGTAACCAATTTTACAATTATACAGTGAACGTCTTCCAATAACTCTAGTTTGCAGGTTTTCTTCCTTTTGGAGCCAAAAATGGTGCTTATGTCTTAGACATGTTTTAGGCATATAGTCACATTTTAAGAGTACGGAAATATGTTTGTAGTATTTATCACACCCACAAAAGATGAGTTCGTCTTATGGTTGATGTATTATCTGAAGTCTTGTCAGTCCTTAGGTGCATTGACTCTGTTGAATGCTCTGTATTGAGACCTCTCATGGTTGGACATCTCTTACATAGTACTCCACATGCCTCTAATTTTCCAAAACCTGCATTGACCGAGTGAGTTCCTTCCCTTGAGAGCTGCAAAGGTGTTTCCTTAAGAGACTCAGACTTTACCTAACTTTCTGGCTCAAATCCTTGCAAAATCTAACGTTACTACTTTTTTAAATTGTTTGATGCCATGGAAGGAGGAGGAGGTTGCCTTGCATTTTGTACATGACTGTGCTTGCTGTTTTGTTTTGAAGGTGTACAAGGGAGAAGACACCACCTTCCACATCTCAGGCCTTCAGGTCAACACAGACTATCGGTTTCGCGTCTGCGTCTGCCGCCGGTGCTTGGATACCTCACAGGAACTTAGTGGACCTTTCAGCCCATCCGTTGCCTTTATGCTTCAGCGGAATGAGATCATGCTTGCAGGAGAAATGGGAAGCGTGGATGATCCTAAGATAAAGAGCATGATTCCTACTGATGAACAGTTTGCAGCCCTCATTGTTCTTGGCTTTGCAAGTTTGTCAATTATATTCGCCTGTATATTACAATACTTCTTTATGAAGTAGAGAATTCAATGGAAGTTTGAGATACAAATTTAACTAATGCTACGCATTATAATCCACACATTTATTCAGATATTCCTTTTTTTGAAATCCTTTTGCTCTACCATACATTTTATATACTTCTCTTGTTTTTACAGTTCTAGCTTGAAGAAAGATAAATCAGTGTTTTGATGCACCTTTTTGAAATTCAAAACTAGGAAGTGGTCAAACTGGAGAAACAAGCAAACCAGATACCAAAAGCAAGATTATTTTTTTCCTTCGCAGTTTAAAAATTGTCACCAATTTGCCTTTTCAACGTTGTTTTGTTTTTTTCACTGAAGTTCGTACAGTCTCTTATTTTATCTTACTATTTAGGACATTTTAATCATGAGTCACTCTTTTTGTCTCTTCTTTTTCCTTCTATACATTAGTCACAAGTGTTTGTAGTGGTAAGACTAGAATACAGTGTTAGTCAACAGTACCAGGTTTTCCTTGAACAGTATTAGCAATGTTGCCTATAAATTATTCACTACATTTGCCCCAGTTTTTTCAAGATAAAACCTAAGTTGTTATTTTAACTGTTTAGTGCATTTAAATCAGAACGATATCCTGCAGTCAAAAACCTTTTTAATTGTCTGTTATTTTTACAGTTACAACACTATAAACTGCCTGTATAAGAAATCAAATAACCAAACTGCATATAAATTATGAAGCATTATAGATTTTTTTTTACCATTCTGATTCCTAGCAGTAATTTTAAGTAAGAGGGCATTGTGCAATAGTTAGTTATTCCCATGTTCAGCTATTTAAAAGCTGCTTTAACTTGTCTGTTTGTCACTGTATATAACTATTCCTAATCTAATACTAGATATTATTCTATTATGTTCAGCCTGATTTATATGATTAGAGCTGGTGACAGCTTACTGCCTCTACTGAATTAGGTGAGATTTACAGTCAAGCTAAGCAAACTTTACTGTCAGATGATCTTTTTTTATTATTTTTTGGAGGGGTATCCATTTTATGGAACTTTCTTGGAGGTGTCAGAAATTAGATCTGTTTATTTTAAATATCTTAAATGGGTGTGTACGCTATTCTTACCACAGGACTAATTGAAATAACTTGGTACATGGCAAAATTCAGACGAGAGTCCTGCAGAGGAATAGTCCCTGCTCTCTGATGGGACTGCCCCCCCTCCTGCCTGCCCCTTCCCAGACACACATTTTAATCCATCAAGATACTAGATGACTCTTGAGTCATTGGGTTATTTATATTAAGTCAACATTGTGCGAGTACCTCAGGGACATAAATGAGCTGGAGGTGCAAATAGATTCCAAAAGGGTGCAACAGACACAGTGTATTTCCCTGCCTCTTGTTTTTGTATATTTTTGCTACTTGGTTTTGCTTTTGTTCTAGCTATTTTGTGCTCTGTCTCCATCGTCTAAGATTCAGTGTCCTGTACTAGCATAATAGTCCCTTAACCAAAGTAATGGGGAAAAAACAACATTATTTTTGTTCTAGGTTTATTTATACTATATACTGCATACAGTACTTTAAATACCAATTACAGTGCAATCTTTTATTTATTGTAAAAAAATAAAAAGTGTACTTATGTACTAATCCCCCTCCCCACCCTCCCTGTAGCATGTTATATTTTGTCTGTTTTATACTGTTGTACTTTAGGTCAACTTTCTACCTGGCAGCATTCCTAGTATTATTAATCTTCTTACATTTTTTTGTGTTCTTGAAGATGAGAGCATCTAGTACATTAAATGCCAAAAAAAAAAAAAAAAAAAAAAAAAACATTATCAGTGATTCAAACGTTTACATGTATCCAAAAACATAATCATCTCTGGAAAGAAAGTGCTAAGATCAATGAATTATTCTGTGTGCCTCTCTAGATGTAGCAAATATTAGAAATGTTCTGTATTTTGTTATTGACTATAATTAGTTTAATTTAGCCTTGCAAACTAATGGCATTGAGCTAAATATATATATTTTTTGGTTTTGCCAAAGTCATGGCTTGTCAAATTTATTTACATCTTATTTAAATTTATTTGTGATATGAAACTTTGTGACCTTGCATCTGTATTTTGTGAGCGAAGCATATACAGCTGTTTTCAATGGAGGGGAAAAGAGTGTATTTTTTAAAACAATGAAAAGACTGCTAGTTTGGAAACCCAGAAATTTGAATAGATTCCCTTTTTTATTTTTAGAATATTGTTTCAGCAGTGCTGCTATGAAATCCAAGCTTGACACCTTTTTGAAAAAAAAAAAGCTTTAATAAAAAAAGAAAAAAAATTTTGGTTTAGATTATTTGATCAGTTTTGAAAGTTTGAAATACAGATGATAATAAAAGCAGTGAGCAGAAGTGTAGAGAAAAGCAATCGCTTACACTTGAAGCATTTCTGTCATTGCTAGTTTTTAGTGTCCTTTATAATCATGCTAACGAGAATGCCCAGTCCAACCCTGAGGTTATCAGAGAGAGTATTCTGTAGTTGGCATAGGCCCTAAATAAGTTAATTTGACATTCTTTTAGTTTGTATATTCTGCCACGGTGATTTGATTGTCATTCATATGTTAACACAAGAAATAAAGCATTGCGGATGTTAAACCATTCCCGTTCTGATTGCCATTACCGCTGACCCACCGTTTGCTGATGCCTTGTCTTTGCCCGTACATCGTCATGCCCTCTGATCCAGCAATAGCAGGCATTGAATCCAACCCGAGGGCTCTCTGCTCTCAAAGAATTATGAACAACAACAACAAAAAGGTAGAATGAAACACTAAATATTTAAAACCCTTAAGGAAGGAGGGAGATGTTTTTATATTGTTCTGCCTTTTTCTTTATGAACTTGAAATGTTTTCTAATCCTGTTTGTTGGCTGCAGTAGCTCAGTATTCAGTGTCACAATTGAAAAGTGCCCTAACTGAATGTGTATGAACCTTTATCCTTGCACAGTTCTTTAAACTGAAAAAAAAAAAAAAAAAAATTTTTTCCTCACTAGGGGAAAATCCCTTCCAAGCTTTTCAACTTAAAAAAAAAAAAAAAAACCCATAGGTTTTCTTGTATTGTAAATTTTAGACTATTTCATATGCATTGTATTAAAACTGCCATATCAATTTTAATGTATAGATTTTGCAAATACTACACTATGTATGTAAGACTTAACTGTATCTGTAGTGTATATGTAATATATTTATGCCCAATAAATGTTTTAATTCTTTCTGATACTACCAGGTGTTTTCTTAATTGAAAAATACAGTCTTCATGTGGCCCCTTTCTAGCAGGTCAGTGGTGTTGCTGCAGCCTGAAGTGGGAGTGAGAGCCCTGAATTTAACTCGGGATGTTTCTGATTTGTAATTGGAATGATTTTGTGTTATTCGTGAAGCATTTGCTGGTGCGGTTCAGCAGTTCATGGCATAATCTTTCCTTAGACTGAGCTAAATACACCGCAGATTGCTAGTCCACCCCCCGGAAAGCTGAAATTCAGCCAGGCTGTTACCCGTACCGTGCATCGGAAGGCTGCGGGTGTTTTGACCTAAGCATCGTCCTGGTGAATGCCGAATTCCTTCTCACGTGAGCTGGTTTCTGTAGCCCCCACCCCATCTCCTCGTCCGTAGTAAACCGCTGTCCTCTCCCTGGGGCTGCCCGCCTTCGGGCAGCATCGGCTGCAGCAGTGAGCTCAGACTGCTGCCCTGCAGTTTGCATCCCTTGGCAGGGCTGATGTACAGTAAGCAAAAGCTTATGGAAATAATCTTAAAGTCAACTTTCTCCCGTGTTTTAATCACTTCTTTTAAATAGCTTGCGTGAAAATTTAAGGATGGTGTAAAAAAAAAAAAAAAACCAACCAAAAACAACCTAGATTCGTTCTCTCTTTGTAATTAAACCTTGATATATCAGAACTTTTCACTTATTTGTTAATTATGTGCAATAAATTCAATTGCTCATCATAAAGAATTAGTCTAGTATGTGTACATGTTTCTTGGCAAACACAATGTTTCTTTTTTAAACAGCTTCTCTTCTTCAAATCACTGCATAAATACAACTTTGTTTGCTTTTTTAATTACTGCAGTTTACAACATGAGGGGGGTTTTCCTAAGGAAATACAGTAATTTTTTTCACTTGGTTACTCAGCTTTTTTTGTTTAAACAGTGCTTGCCAAAACAATCTCTTTTTAACAATATCTTTAACTATGTCTATAGAATAGTAATCACTACTTTGGTGTCTGAAGAGATGTTTTATTTTCAATAGTCCATGGTTCACAGTATTACTGTGAGTGTCTGTAGAGATGATGGAGGATGGTTAAAGCCCATGGAGGTGAAGGAGGATTTAGGTATTTGCTCTTTGAGCTCTGAGTGTTGTCTTGTAATGATAAAACCCACAGCTTTGGTGCAGAGGTACTGGGTCCCTTTCCCACACCCAAAATAGGCAGCGGTGGGGTAAGTAGTGCTAAGTTTCCAGCGGATTTTGTTTTACAAGGAAATACAGAGCAAGTTGTAACCAGGCTTGGGCAATACTGTATTTAACAACATCTCTTGCCTGCTGGTACTTGTTGGCAAAAAAGTATGTGCTTTGAAAAGTTTTGAAGCAGAGCAGAGGCTTGTATTTTTAGGTATTTTTGTGGCCTTATGAACAACCTTTAGGGTAGTAGCATAGTTGGATGTGGACCGTGGCACATCTCACAATTTGAGCAATCTTCAGGTCTGCCTGCAGCAGAGCGTGGTCACCAGGTTGGTGGCTGCTGTTTCTATAGCAGCAGCGATTCTCTCTTCTTGGTAATCAGAGCCTGTTCAGAAACGGAATGGGTAGAATTTGTTTTGCTTTTGACTTCAGTCTTTGTTGCAAGTTCAGGGCATGTTTGGTTTGGTAGAGGAGAGTTGAGCTCCTTTTAAAGCGGGGGGGTGGGGGGTGTCTCTGTGTGAGAAACCAGAGTATCGAAGCAAGAAGCAGCGCGATCCAAGCCACCCGCTCCCCAGGACAAGTAAGAAAGCAAAGAGGATCTGGAGGTAGTGTCAGGCCATGCTGTTCACCTCCTGCAGACCTTTTCCTGCCAGACTCATTCAAGTCTTGGAATTTTAGGAGATGCTGAAATTCAGCCTATTATAGATAGCGCTTGCTTGAAGGGAGGTAGATCTTAACTCCAGCCTTTGTGTCAGGGGACCGAGGCTCTCCTGCCTGTCCCTCCTGTCTGGAAGCATAGCAGAGGTATTTGAAAATACCCCTGAAAATTAAATACTTTGGGAGCTCCAGCAAAGAGGCCTCCAGGGCATGAGGGATAAACCAGTATTGCCTGAACTACTCCTGCCCTGTGGGCCAGAGCATCAGCATGGCCTGTGTTCTCAGCCAGGTGGGAGCTTGGCTGAGTTACCTGAGGTCTCCCATCGCTTACAGGTTTGCCGCTGGAGAATAACGCTGCTTGTCTTGTCAGCACGGAGGGACGGCGATGCCTTGCACACAGAGCCTGTAGTGCTGGCAGAAGCTCGGCATTTCATCATCGCCGCCAATGGAGTGACGCTGTTGTGCTGTGCTTGGCATCCGTGGGGAAAGAACGGATCCTCTTCCCATGGTGGGGATGGTCTGTCAGGACCGCGAGTCGTGGGTGAATGGGAGGAAGCGGCTCCAGCCTGTGTCCCTCTGTAACGGGTGATCTAAATCACTGCTCTTTTCAATGGCCCCAGTGTATTTTTGTCCTTTTGCTGAAGTTTAAGGTCGCAGGTGACACATGGGAGTTAAACTGGTAGAAAGTGGTGGGATGAGTCTTGATGTTCACAGCCCACATCTCCACATCGACCACTGGGAAGCTGATGGAGCTGAACTGCTCGGCTCCTGCCAGACCCTCACCAAAACCTTATTCTCTTCTTCTGCTTGCCCAGGTGCTTGTTCGGGATTAAACAAGTGGTACAAAAAGAGACCAGTTCAGGTTCTTAAAGAAGTCTCTAGCTGCAATCTAATCTTTACCCCTTCATGCTAAGCCTTAAATAGGTCCTTCGAGATCTCAGCCAAGTTTGATAAATTTATAGACTAGGGAGATGGGGTGCTTCCCCCCCCCCAGCATCAGTGACACCTGCATGAACCAGGTGGTTTTGTTAGACCTGTCTGCACCCAAAGGTATTAGAGAAAAGTTATAAAGAAATTATTATGGAAATGTGATGTATAAATTATATTTCCTATGCAACTCTTTTTCTAGAATTAAAGAATTATTGCAGAATTCATGATGTATTGTCATTTATTGAAGTGGTGTAGAATTATATTCTCTGTCCTTAATATTCACCTGCCTTGGAGAGAAGATATAAATGTCATCCCTTATTCTTCTCAGAAATGAGAACCACAGGTAAGTAGAGAGGAGGATATGGACGTTTTGTTTCAATATTTTTATGGCTGAGCAGAAAAAAACCCAGCTGAGATCCCTTGAAAGGGCTATTTCATCAGTATTACATTTAATAAGTTGTAAACGATTGCATCTGTTTTTGCTCTTGAAAATTGCTCTCTCACAATGTGCAGATTCTTGGCTGGGTGAAATAAGAAAAGTAAGGTTTCACAAGATGCTTTCAAACACAGTGGATTAGCCTGCTATCTGCTGTTACTGAGGTGAATGTGCTGTTATTAGTTTGAGTAGTTATATTTATTGTTCTAATTGCTGGCATAGATGGTATTACATGCAATCAAAACTATTTTTAGGTCTACTAGCATGGTTAATAAATAACTGCTTGGGTCAATGTGCTCAGTGGATGTCATTTCTTGGTAATTTTATTAGTTCATCTCACTTTCTGTCATATGAAAGCTATTATTCTCTACAAATAAAATGGAGCAAACAGTAGGGATGCAGAAGTCTTGTGAGGATTAACATGTGAATAGAATTGACAAATTCACCTTAATCCAGTGCAAATATTGTATTTATTAATTTACAGCTCAAATGCCCTTTCTTTCCACAAAAAGCTTGTGAACCGGTCGCAGTGTCCTCAGTTCGGAGGGCTCTGCAGCACTGCCCACGTTAATGTCCCCGGGCAGCGCACCGGTCGGGATGCTGCTCGGTGCCTGCCCAGCTGTTGCTGCAGTGTGTCGAGGTTTGACAGGCTGAGAAAAAGCAGGTCTCTGCGCTCAGCAGGGCCAAATACTCCCTGGGATGCTGCTGTGTAGACTTTGTATGGTGTTAGGTGTGGCTCTAAAACTGTGATTGCTCTGGATCGCAGTGCTTAAGCTGCTGCTGCTCCTGTCTTTGCCTTCTCTCCAGTGTGAGGGTTAGGCGTTTCTTCTGCACTTTATAGCCCTGTCTCATGTCCTTCTCGTTTAAAGTGTTGTGTGATTGACTTTAGCGTTCTGAAATCAAAGGCATTATAGCCGTACAAACCTCTGGTTATTCTCTTAAGCAGCTCTGCCTGGGCAGCGGTGGTGCAAGCCCCTTCCTCCGGCTCGCGTCAGCCTGCCTTGCAGGAAGGGATGTTTCATTCAAGTCTCACCACAGCCTATGGCAATGGCACTTCTCTAGCTACATGGCAGACTCCAACTTACACTGTGATGTGGGAGATCAGGTATAAGGCACAGGAAAGACTGAAGAGAAAGTCGGTGAGTACAATCTTCTCATGGTTTTTGACACCACAGCAGGAGTAGCTGGTCCGAGGCGACTGAGGCTGGGGCAGCTGGCTGCAGCGGCTCTGCAAGTGGCATCGGTCGGCCTTACAGGTTAGCTTTTTTGTGAGAAAAAACACTGTTGTGATCTGAGCATACCTGAAATGGGTTTGTTTCTTTATATATCGGCATTGGACCAGAGATGTTCAGGCAGCCGCTTATCCAAGGGGTGAGCCCCACACCAGCATGTCTCCGCCAGAGCCGAGGCACCAACCAAGGCACGAGGAAACCCTTGTGCTGGCCACCCGCTTCCCTCTTCACAAACTAGCAATAGTTAAGTGTGTTCAAAGCTACATGTTCGATCAAAACTAGCTCAGAAGGTTGCACCTTTTGCAGCCCCACGCTGGTGCTCCTGGCACAGCACAGGGAATTTTACAAAAATCAATGGCATAGTCACCGCTTGATAAAAATATCAAGGTGCTATTGACTGGGGAGAATACACACCCACGTGTGATCATGAATATTGGCCTAACGTTTGGTGAGAATTTGTAGTATGAGGTTTTGCTGTCTTTTGTAACATTGGCGTGTTAAAGCTATTTAAATCTCTCCACCTCGGAGCTCGTCATGCTGTGGGCTCATTGCAGAACGTGGTGTTAGATTCCCTGCCTGCCTGCCCTAATGAAGGATGATTTGCAGCACCGGGTCATTTGCGGAAGGAGGCTGTGCAGGCAAGAACAATGTGAATAAAGGCTTGGAAATCTCCATGCCTTTTCTTTCTCATGGGCAGCACTGCAATCCTGTGAAAATCAATCAGAACACGAGAAAAGGGGAGCAACGCTCTTCTCTTTTGATCCAGCAGCATTCAAAATGGGGGCAAATGCTGGTAGAGCATCTCCTGTGCCCTCAGAGCAGCCTCTGAAGTTGAGCGGGGGGTACTTTATTTCTGAGCATGATTTCACTTTATGGACTCGCACACATCACCAAACCTTCATTTCGCTCCCAGTGAGGGAAATGCAGCAAGCGTGGAGAGCAATGAAATGCCTTTATTGCGAAGTGTTTTGTCTCAAAGTGCAGCTAGAAGAGCAGCCTGTAGGCTTTCAGAAGGATGTATTTGTGCACAGAACGAGAGTGGTAGATTGGCAACCAGGCAGTGCTCACTTTAGGTGCTATTTAGGAGTTGGTACCCTCCTAGTAAGGGGCAGTCTTGGGGTCCAGGCAGCGGTCTCACCACTGTTGTCTGTTTGGAGCTGATCCCATGTGTGAAGGATATACAGGTGCTTGTCCGTGAATGCCCAAAACCACAGGGAAGACTAAAGAGACTGGGGATTGCTCACATCCCATCAGGTGGTTTGCTGGGATACTGCACAACGCTTACAGTCCTCTGCCTGCATTGCATTTGCTCCTCCAGCCTGCTCATGGCCGGCAGCGTGAGAGTGCCTTTGTAATGTGTTAGTGCTGCGATCCAGGTAACACTGCAGCAGCAAGCGTACCCAACGAGTCTGGAGGCGTTTGCTCTCCAAAGTTTTGCTGCAGAGCCATGCTTCTCTTGCTGAGCAAAAACAAGTCAATGTGTTTTCAGGACTCGGAGAAACGTGCAGTCAGCTTCACCCTACACAGCTCCAAGATGAAGTAGAGGGTCTTTTTTTGTATGTGTGCAAGTAATAGGGTTAATGAGAGGCTCTGAATTTTGCTATTATTTGAAAAGTCATGGCAACTGAGATCAGGAAGGGCAATAACACACAAGCGCTGGGCTTGGGGGGGAACCGAGACCTTTCTGCTGGGAAGACCACTGAGAAAGCCTGTTAAATGCCCACCAAGTGTATTAATTACATTAAATAATACTAATGTACTGTATTGTGTGCTGGAATGACAACTGTACTAAGGCTCAACAGCAAGCAGAAGTGCCTGCAGAAACCTGTAAACCTTCGTTAATACAAGATGGATTAAATTTGTCTTTTTCTTCATCTTCTTTCGCTGTACTTGCATAATCACAATTTAGAGGAAAAAGACAAATCGTGATCTAATGTTTGCTTCCCCCCCCAAACAGCAACAGCCAGTGCTTTTGGAAATAGCAACCGTGATTCACGATTTGATAGAGCTGGCAAAGCTGGGCCCCATCACCTAACAAACTGCTTTGGGCAAAAGTTTGGCTGAGGACATGGGATGTGAAGCCAAACCCCTGAAGGTTTTACCTGTCTCTCGCCAGAAATCATGCTTCTGAGCAAAAAGCCATTGGCAAGGGCACCTGCGTGAGGAAATTATTTTGCTCCTATGAAGTTCCTGGTCTTTGTGTGGAGCTGGGAAGGAGTCTGCTGCAGTATATCGGGTAGGGATGCAGGGGTGGGAGGAGATGGCTGGGGGGGCAGAGGTGTGGGTACCACTGCCCTACATGGATGATAGATACGCCTAAAAGAACAGAGAGACTTCACGCTAATGCCCTACGAGCTTCCAGCTCCCACGGGCACTGCTGTGTTACGGCTGGGCAGGGTGTAACTCCAGCTAAATGTGCCTGGCAGCAAATAGTGTAGAATAGTGTAAATCACACCAGGTGTTCCCAAGACATGCCAACTCCTGCAACTGCATATGCTGGATATACCTCCATCTCAATCATCCGGAGGATTTTCCTGGAATCTTCTGCACTTGTGCAGGCCCAGGAATGGGTGTAAGAGTTTGCGTGCAGATACAAATCCCGCTGCGGGTGTATGTGTTGCCTTGACCACTAGTACACGTTCACTGGTTGTTACTGATGGTAGGGATGCAGAAGCAGGGCTTTGGAGCATAGCCTGTGTTTCCTGTGTTCAGGCTCCCGTTGGCTGAGCTCTCCGGAGACTGGAGTGTCAGCCAGAGGTTACTTATTTCCCATGTAACGCTTATCTCGGGCTACTGTGCTGAGCACTCCGGTGGCACAGCTTTGAAACAGAAACGATGCTCAGAGCTGCCTGCACCAGCCCACAGCACCCAGAAGGAGGTGAACAGATCTGCACCCCATCACTCTGGGACAGCGTGGTTTGAGCGAGGGGTTAAAACACCAAGTGCTTTAATGCCCTTTTTGTAAAATTGGGTTAATATTCTTCATTAAAAGGTGTGAGGGTAAAATCTACTCACCGTGCTTTCAGCTGAGGGGTCAGGAGGGTGGTTCAGGGTGCGTGGAAGTAACAACAGGGGCATCACTGCGATATGAGGAGTTAGGTAGATTTTTTTTTTTTTTTTTTTTTTTTACCAAATGTTGAATTTACTTCTCAAGATGGAATTTACTGCCTCAAGGCCACAGGGTTTTTGCAAATGATTCAAACTGTATGGAAGCCCATCAGGAAACATTGACTGAAGGGCTCAGAGGAACTGCTAACAGCCCGGTAAGGAACACGCTGATCAATGCGAGCAAGCATGGGGGTATCTCAGCCAGCGGTGTGAGAGCAGCTGCCTTCAAACCCGCAAGAGGACCATCAGCATCAGCAGCCGCTTCCCCACACATCACCTTTGCCCATCAGCAGACGAAGAGGGAGCTGCTGCAGCACCCTGGCTACAGCAGTTCCATGATGGAGAGGAGGTTCGCCTGGGCATTTAGGTATCTAATAGCTGCTGCTTTAAACAGGGCTTATGCAAATATCATTTGACACAAACTTAGGTAACTGCTGAATATCTCTCACCTCAATATTTGACAAGTAAGTACTATTTTTCCAGCATATTTTATTTTTGGCAAGAAATACAATAGGATATGATTTTCTGCCTGTGCATGCCTCCATCAAAGGTACTTTTCTAAAATGAATAAAGCTTTCTGGTAAAGTGCTTTTGACCTGTTTCGTCACCAATTTAACTTGTTGCCAAGAACTAAAATGCAGCCAAATTGTTCCTGTTTATTTGTGAAGCTGTGTTATAAAATGTAGAGTTAGAAAAGCTTCCCAGCTGAAACCAGGACAGGTGTTTAATGAATGAATCTCCAGTTATTTCCTGTACGGGCTACTCACATACAGGTCAGTGAGAACATGGCAAAATTTTGACTCATAAATCCCCTATACATTTTTTCAGTCAGAACTGGCAAAGTCTGTTCCTAGAGGGAAGAGTTTCCAGAAATGCAGCCTACAGCTCAACAGCCTGAAAGAAATCTTCCTGTGGAGGTACACTTGATGAATAGCCCAGCGCTTGTGAGGGCTCTTGCCTTCCCTGTGCGTAAAACAGATCTCAAAAGCCATGTCCAGACCCAAAATGGGGTGGGGGGAGACACCCATGCTCTTTCAGATAGGGAAGGCTTGAGGAGAAGATGCCAGGAACAGGAGGTGCTGCAGAAATGCCCTGGAAAACAGAGGAGAAATGCTTTGCTTCTGCTAGAAAGTACTTGCCAGGATGGTCATACACTGCGAACACCGAGCAGCTGCAGCAGGTGAGGTGGAGGATTAAACCAGCACCAGCACTGCTGTTGCCAGCATGGGTTGTTTGCCACCGCGCTCTCTGCCTGCAGCATCTGCTCTGCCTGCGTGAAACCTGGTAGAGACAAGGCAGGAGGAACCTTGCCCCGTGTTACTACCTGAGACAAATTCCTTGTACCTATCTTAGACTGACTTCGGTTAGTTGCTTTTAGGTAAAAAATACTATTGAAATCTTGATTGCACTTTTTTTTCCCAGTTAAGTTATTTCTTACAACTTAGGCAATATCTCTTGAGGCAAGCAATGCCGGACTCATCCATCAGTGCTGGTGGGGAGGTATATATCTTTCTGGGGGCATCTGACAATAGCTGATTTTAGGATACAAAAGTTAAGGCTACCCAGGTGATTTTTTTGTTGTTTTTTTTTTCTTTTTTTCCATATAAAAGCAGTTCATTGTGCACTGGTACCTGTTTGAAGGAGGAGACACTATTCACCGTCTGGAGTCAACGCATGCCAGTAAGTGTGATTCCACTGACTGTAGCATTTCTGTATAGAAAAGTTTTAGGACAGAGGGAAGCAAAAGTAATGGATGGTATAGTGCCAGCTGCAGGAGTGACAGCTACAACGTGCATTAAATGCTTGACCGTTTCCTGCTGGATCTGAAATATTTTCCTGCTTGTTCAAGAGTCATAGGAAGGTGGCTACTTTGCTTTAATAAAAATGCATATATTCTGCTGGATTTGGCCAAATGTTCACTGACTTGCAGAAACAAGTCCATTTCCTAAGTGAGAAGGAAGGAAGAAGTCCCATCCTCCCTTCCCAAAAAGTAGCCACACCCCTTCTTTCTGACTTTTGTGACCCCAGATTAAATGTTTTAAATTCTAGTCTAAACAGAAAGTTGTTGCAATTTCACACTGTTGGTATAGATAAAATTTAGTCTCTCCTGATGATGTGTTAGGTTAAATGAAATTATTAGTTTATAGTTTATATAGAGTCATAGAATCATTTAGGTTGGAAAAGACCTTTAAGATCATCAAGTCCAACCTTCAACCATGCCTGCTAAACCATGTCAAGAAGTGACCTGTCTATATGCTTTCTCAATACCTCCAGGGATGGTGACTCCACCACTTCCCTGGGCAGCCTGTTCCAATGCCTGACAACCCTTTCAGTAAAGAAATTTTTCCTAATATCCAATCTAAACCTCCCCT
>VYZV01033092.1:36834-52804 GCA_013401275.1 Pandion haliaetus
GGAGGCTCCGGTGCATCACCTTCTTCCCTATCGTTTACCTACAATTAAATTTCGGTCCAGCACGTTTCTGCCGTCCTGCGCTCTGCCCTTCGCAGACGCGTACGTCGTGACCGTGTGTTGGCTGCGGACTCCTGCCTGCTACCAAAGGGTAACGTTGCACCCGGGAAGAAAGGAGCTGGAAGCAGCGCAAGGGGAGATCGGGGAAGGTGAAGTGACCCCCAGCACACCCGTGAAGGGTGCGTGTCTCCTCCTTTCCCACTCGTCCCTGCAAAGCCTCAGAGTGTGCGTGCCACGGCACGGTCTTCTCCCACGCCTGTCTTTCTGTCCAGGGGGGCTGCACCCCTTCCCTTGTGCCCCGTCTCTCAGGTGGCAACCGGCGGCTCTGAATCCACGCTGGCACCCAGCTTAACTCAGCCGAGAATCAGTTTTGCGCTGGTTTTTTCGGGGTGCGCTCGCGTACGTGTGCGCCGTCGGCTGGCGTTGCTGTTTCACGGCTGCAGAGCTTTGCTGGAGGATAGACAGAGCACAAACGCGGTGGGATGCGACGCTGCGTTACCCCGCCTGTGCCTCTGAATGTGCCCGTTTTCTGTAATTTACCTTCTGTAATAATGCAAGCGTTAGCCTTAGTGCCGTGTCCCTATCCTAATTTGGATGAGACTTTTTTTTTGGCGGTTTCATTGGAATCAGTATTCATCGTTCCTGCTCTTGAACCGTGAGACAGTTTTGTAGCAAGTTACTCAACAGTTGCTAAATTTTGGGGNGGGGGGGGGGGCTATACATTAATCGTAGTTGAAAAGATGAAAGAGCCTAACATGCTTCTCACTTTGTTTATCCAGCTGCCTATATAATTGGTTTACATGTTTCTGAAGAAAAATCACGGGCTGCATGCTACCAATGTACAGTTCTTTCGTGTTAGAATTTTGTGTCCCCTCTACTTTAAATGACGTTGCATTATGTTATGGAGAAGCTGGTAGCTGCCTCTGTATTTAGGCTGCCAAATACTTTGTATTATTATAAAGAATTATTTCACTCTTTTTTTTTTTTTTTTTTCCCCCCCCTGATAAATTCTCAGACCAGTGGTATTATCTGAAGGATGTTGATATTTGGCAGAGGAAATGGCCTGAAGCCATAAATGTGACTTTTCTCTGTAGAGAGGATCCTTCATTCTCGTGAAAGTCTTCCAGTTTTTGCTGAGCTGTGTTTTGTAAAAAAAATTACTGTTTCCCTCTCCCCAGGGAGAGAAAAGCTTTCTTTTAATTTTTTTTTTGAGAAAAAAAAAAATTCCTTATTAAAATAGTACTTGAACTGAGGTCTGTGTAGCAAAACCAAGTAGCCAAAAGTGAGGTAGCACCAGATTTATATACTCTGGACAACTTGAGCTTGTAATGCAACGAATTAACACTTAATTCATTGGGAGTTTGATGTGTTGAGTGATGAGCCACTTGGATCAGAAATGGCAGTTGTGCTTTGAATCCAGCAACATCAATCCCCTTCATTTGAAGGATATCATGAGTCAAGGGCTTCTCCGGCTGCTTTTCCTTCATGAGGTCAGGGCCAGAAAAAAATGCCAGCTGAGAGAGAAGAAAAGCAGCTCCAGTTTTTTGAATCTTTTTTATTTCTTTGACCATTGCAGGCCAAATTTTGATGGGATATGAAGAATTGACATCCCACAAACTTTGCAGGATAGTGAATTCCTGCCTCTGCTTTGCATATTCTGAAGGGCAGTGGTGAAGATAGTGGTGATAGAAGATGTAAGAGCTGTGAGGGAAGATGGCTTTAGGCTCCAGAAAGTTCTCTACTAGCCCTCAGCTGCAAGAACAGTACTTTTATGTTGCCTTAACAACTGCAGAAAAGATTGAAGGCACTGATGTTGTTGGCATGAGAGAAATGGAGAGAAAGAGGCAGAAGTTAAGTACTTTTTTTATTCACAGTTTTATCCACTAACTGGACATATGAACAAAACAGATATTAAAGAAAAAATTTAAAAAGCACATTATAGTGGACATTTACCTTTTGTGGAACTCTTAAAATATTGGTGCTTCTCTTCAGTAGCTTTGAGCACTGGAGGTAAGGTAGAAGAGACTTTCTGTTTATGGAGTTTTGAAATCAATCTCCTACGTTTCATTCTTTCCATTTTCTTCTCATTCACTAAAGTTTTAATTCTTGTTTATATCATTGTTTGTTGTCATGGAAATATCTGAAGGCTTTGAATATAGAATGATTATGGTTTTATTACAGAGACATGAAGAAACTGGAAAGCAGACTTGCAAGGAGAGATCTCCCATGTAAAAATGATGCACCTCCAACAATTTGCAGAAAAGCAAATGCAGGTGTTTTTTTATTATATCCAGGGGCAGAAGATGTTTTGACTTTTATTATAAATGTATTTTAAGAACAGAAGGTAGCATTTGGTGGATGCTTTCAATGGTTACGGTCTAGCAACTATCATCAGTGAGTAGGGCTGATGAAATAAATAGCAGTAATCCAACTTAATAACCTAACCCCCAGAATGTGCTCAGATGACTTTACAGTTTTTTTATATAGCAGTAAACATCTGCAAGCAAGACTTCAAAACAGTGCTAGTGTATTAATCAGCAAAGCTGTGCTCTAACACCACTAATTGAGAGGCATCTGTTTTAGAGTTAGCTTTTTGCCGGGCTTCAGCTCATCGTGCCGCGAGGTCAAACCCTGGGCATCAATGTCCTTCTTAGTTAGATTTGTTCACCATGTGGAGAGAGAATACGCGTGGCTCGTCGGTCACAGGTATGTTTACTGTGGGCTAAAACTACGTAGTGTTTATTAAATAACTTCTAGCATGAGAGTAGTAGATGTATCCTGTATTTTTTTAATATCATTGGACATTCTCTGTAAAGAAGATCTGCAGGTTTTGACTTAAAGCTGTCCTGGCTTTAGATGGAAATGTTCACCTGACTTACATGGGTTTATTAATACTCATTATGATTTGAGTTCTGTTAGTGCCAGAACGTGCAGGATGGGATTGCATAGTTAATTATTCCTGGTCGTACTTTCTTCTTGATACTTCTATCTTGTGTTAAATGGGGAGTGATAACCTGGCTCAATTCACCAGCAGATCTGCAGTTAATCCACTTTGTCTTCACCCAGTAGTTATAGGGGCTAAACACCTATGACTCAATACAAACTGAGAATAATAAGGGCTGAAGATTTCACAATCAGACCAAATTGAAAGTACCTTGAGGAGGAGTTTGTGCCTTGGATTTTATTGTGTTTAAATTGCTGGTTTCTGAAAGCCTGTTTGAACAACTTTGGATTCCCTAAGGATTGCTAATGCTGCGAGTGTTGTACACATGATGTGTTCAGTGCAAAAGTATTACACGCATCAAAGACAAGGAGTGTGATTTATATTAACTCTGGTAGAACAGCCCATAAAAATGGGAAGCTGCTTAAACCAACAGGCATCTGCCATAAGCTGCAGCCCCGTCTCGCTGACCACGAGCAGTCTGACAGCATTTTTGTCACAACCCAGTGTCCCAACTCGATGTCACCTCTAAAACTTTCAGGAGAAATCAATGGAAATGTCTATATAGGTTCAGGTTATGAATGTCTCGGGAAAAGGCATGGTATTACAAAGCAGCAGTGATGCGGCGGTCAGGCAGTTCACTGTGGTACCCTGGTAATCAGAGGAAAACTAATGATTTTTAACACGCGACAGTTAACATGCGACAATGCAGTTGCAGTTACTTAATACAGAGAAGTTACGGAGAACCAAATTTGGGATGACTCTGATGAAAATTGCTATAAACTTCCATGTAACTCTACATGAAAAAAATCCCGACCTCTGAAAATTGGATCAGACCCAACGGTATCCTAATTTATCTTCCATTTCTGCTACTGAATGGCACAAAGTGCCTTGGAAGGATGAATGAGATCTTGTCCCAGCGTGCTTTTTTATGCTGTGTTGATCATGACATTCAGTCTTTTCTTAGACCCTAATATTTAGATGTAACCTGAAAACTACAATTATGAATCTCAAAATCCCAGTGTCTGAATCAGGCTTTTTAACTGTTTGCATGGAGTACAGCAAACGCATCCCTGATCCTGCCTGGGCAGTGAATACTGCTGCAATACAAACAATAATAATTATATTTATTAAGGCAAAGAGAGGCAAAAAATAGAACTCTGTTTCCATGAAGTAATGAAAGGTACAATAAAAGCCAGTTAGCTGGCATGTTCTCTTTCCCATGGAAACACCAGAAAAGTGAGAACCCTGTGCTGAAATAAAAGCATTCTCTATGAAAGGAATAGTTTCTTTCTAAAACCTCTGAGCATCCCTGCCATTTGGGGCTGTGCCTCCCCGGCAGTAGCATACTGGTTCCAGTGAGGCTCAGTGTGGATGGGGAGAGCCGCACCCGCAGACCTATGTGTCCCATACTGAGGCTTGCGGCGTGCCCATCTCTTCCAAATAAAGCCTGACACAAACACCAGTCTAAATGTATTTAGATTATGAGTCCGTTAGGGAGGCAAGCATCCTTTTGTTAACCACATAGATGTGCAGTGTGTAAAACAGCGATGTGGGGGTCTGCCAAAGCCCAGTACAGGGAGACTAAGGTAATATTGGGAACTGCTAAGAGAAGGCAACGTCAAGAGGAGACACGCAGCGATGAAATAGCCCTTGGGGGTGGCTAAGGTGGGGGCAATGTTCCTGGGGGTTTGTCCCCCAGGAGCAACCGGTTTCCCTGCCGTGGCACCTTGCTGCTGCTCCAGCCGTAGCCCTTCTCTGCACACGCAGGACCAAACCACCCGCCTCTCCCATCTCAGGGCTGGGGGCAGGGTCGACGGTGCCTTCATGTCGTGTCGAGTTTCCAGGGTTCGCTTGGGGTTCATACCCTTCTTTGGTTGGGGCAAATTTTAGGTGTGGCGCGAACAGACCAAATGACATCCCGTGTTTGCTTTTTGGGGCAGGGATTGCATTTGTTTTCAGCATTAGGGGCGCTCCAGTTTACTGCTGCTTTACAACATCTGTGTAAATGGTCCTTGTCCCTCTGAGTTCAATATATCTTCTACTGTAGTTTGGTGATGGGTGAGAATGAGACAGTTCCATAGTAGATTTCCCAGTGCTTAAGCAATTGCCAAAGCCCAGAAACATGAGAAGGACCCCAAGGGAAGTGCTCAGGGTTTTGTGGTCTCTGGTCCTGAGATAATTTTCAGTGTTCTCTTCAATGTACTACTTCCAGATGCTGTTCACCAACCAGGGTCTGGAAGCCAGTTATATGGCATTACACGATATGGCATTGCTAAATAGCTTGTGTTACGTCCTTTGCATTGCAACTGTTTGTGGCATTTACTGGATTATAGCTGATAGCAACCAATGTCAGAGAAATTATTTCAGACTGAGTTGTTGTTATGGAAGCCATAGGATGACACCAACAATCACAGCAAGACTAAGTAATTATTTACTAAAAATGTTTTATATAAAATGCATGTAGAAAAATTACAATATTTACATGTTACCACAACCTACACCCACAAATAAAAATTTGCTACATTTGCCATTGAAGGTAAAGTGAGATGAAAAGTATGATTCAGGGTGCAAATGCACAAACAGAAGTTGCTATTATCGTTCTATTAATCTTCAAATGTGTCCTGTCTGATATTGCTTGATAATCTCTCCCCAAGATAATACCTGGCAAGCATGCCTTTGGATTATTCAAAAATAAAATATGATTATTTGGTGTGATCCTTGTTGTGATATGCTCTGCATACAGAGACCAAGAATATGTACATTTAGATAAAAAAGGAAGATAATGCCAGGGAGCATTCCCTAAGCGACAGCCGGCATGGTGTTATATATTGAGAGTTGAGGAGAGAACACAGAGGAAAAAAAAAAGAAAAATCATCTGTGTGTGATAGACAGTTTGTCTTAGGACCAGCTGCAAGTTTGCGGAGTCCCTGCAGTTTCCTTCCAGTCCTTTCTAGCAGCCACGACTCCTATGTTACACAAATCACTTCTTAGCTATAGGGAGGGTTTCTGACTAAGCTGCCACCAGTAAATCTGAAATACTTTTTCACAGTTCAAATAAATTTTCTTTCAAAAAAGCCCCTAAAATAACATTTAAAAAAAAAAAAAAAACCAAAAACCAACCAACCCAACTTTTTAATATAATAAATTGCTAAAAACCTCAAACCTGTTAGCATGGGCCAGTCCTGTGCTGAGACTGAAAAGCCCAATCCATTTGCAAGGAGAACCTACAAAGTAATTTCTCCAATATAGCGGACACCCAGATATGTAGGGAATGGCTTTGTTCTCCCTAGCCTTCTCTGGCAGGCAGAAAATTTCTGAATTAAATACTGAAATCAGAAAGAACACTGTAGAAATATTTTCTGTTCTCTGTTGAAACATATGATTTGAGAATGAGGCAAACCAAAGTGTTACAGTAAATGATGAAGAATTTCACATAGTTGCTTACCACCGAAAACAGCATCTGTGATGCTGTGTTAAAACAGCAGGCAAATGTTAAACCCCCTCATTTTAGGCTTACGGCACTGTATCTCTTTGCCCTAACCTGTCAAAAGGAGGGTATTCCTGAAATTCTCCTCTTGCTGCTCAAACACAGGTATTTAAGTGAACCATTGTACCCGCTTTTCTGAATGACAAAATAAACGCTGGGGCTTGTGTCCATTCATTTCCTCTTGTTGACAAAGTAGTAAGATGAACGATGCATGTTTACTCATGACGCCCATATGCAAGGGCTGTAGAGTGATTTAATTACCAGAATGTGGAGGTGAATGCGAGGGTTCCCACGGCAACCTTAGTGTATTGAAAAAATAGACAACCAGACCTTCTCCTGGCATCATTCTGTTGACGTAAAGTAACATTTGCAGAACGACTGCCTTCCTTTCCCTTGCATTTTTCACCTTCTTTTCCCCACTGTTTTCTCTGAGCCTAGGCTAAATGCATTCATGGTGCAAATTGGTATCGCTCCACTGACAATGCTGTGGATGTGCTGATTTATGCTACTTGACTTTTGCTGTGGATTTAGCCCACACAGCTTGCACTTGCAAATTTTTTTTGTCCCTTTTTTTTTTTAAATACAAAACAGTCCTACTCATAGAGTTAAAAAATATAGTGTCCAGTTTTTTCAAAAATTATGGTTTAAAAAAAATTATGAAAATTTTCCACCCATTCCTAAAACCAAAATCAAAACAGTATTACCGAAGTATGCAGCTCTTGTTCAAGTACAGATAGTTGTGTCGGTTTTCCTTAAAATATTAGTCATTGGGGTGTGTTATTCTGCATTACATCCTACCAAATACAGGCCAGTACAAATAAACATGGAAGAACCATGTCATGCTTAATTTGTGGCAAATGTCTAATAGAATTCGGTATCTACAGAAAAACACCTTTTTTTCTGGATCGAGTACTTGCTGTCAACAAGTGTAACAGCAACTACATTACTGAACCTATTGGAAGCCTGGTGAAATCTTTGCAGCACAGCAATTAAGTAAATAGGCACTATCATAATGTGCTGATAAAAAACCTGATTGATTTCAAAACCTCTTCTGTGCCATTTCAGCAGCTGTTTTTATCTACAATATCCTGATTAAGACAGACTAATGTGTTTACTCAAGCCATGATCCTGAAAAATGCTTAAGCACCTATTTAATTTCAAGCATGTAAATACCCTGATTTAGTCAGACTGTTGGTGTGCTTAAAATTAATTAGGTACTTAAGTGCTTTGTTAGATGAGACAAGACATGCAGCTTGAGTTTCTGACGGCCTTTCAAATTTTGTAAAACTCAGGTTCAAACAAAAATTTCTAGAGTAATTCCATGGGCATCCAGGAAGCAGTACTTGCAAAGGCTCCTTACAGGAGCTGAGATATTCAAGACAGGGTCCCAATGGAGACCACGAATAGAATGTGATGTCCAGTCTTGGCCTCGAGTAACCGGACACAGAGCATCCTCCATCCCGCCTGCCGTGGCTGAGCCGGCGTGGAGCATCTCTGCAGAGGTGGTGGTGAGCGCTTACCTGCCTGGGTTTTTGGCCAAAGGTATCATCTGTGGCGTGTGAAATCTTCGCACGTCCGCAGCCTGGCTGGGCAGCGAGCTGTGGTACCTGTGCCTGCACAAAGCATCACCATCCGCAGCTGCAGCCAGCTGCTGCTGCTCCCTCCCGGCTCGGGGGAGAGTATTCGGCACGGTCGGACCTCGCACTGAGTGAGCTGAGAAAGGGGAGTCTGCTATTGTCGGTATTGCTACAGTGCTTGCTTATTATCCCCTACTTTATAGAATTTTAAGCTGGTCCTGACTAGGAAAACTGCTCCTTTGGAGCATGATTTTCATCTTTTAACCGATCATAAAAGCCCCAAAAAAGCTTGCTTCTTTGTCCATGTCAACTATGTCACCATTACTGACAGACACAAAAATCCTGTCCTCTCTTTTCAGCTGAAACACACCACCTTGGTAGATGGAATAAAGTCCATATTCTGCCTTTTTAGACCAGCAGCTTGTTCTTGCACTTTTCATGAGCAAAATGGGCTCTGGGTAATTAGTCAGTTTGTAAACATATTGGACAAGCTGTTTGGGGTTCCTGATTTGCGCCAACAAATCTGAATCCTCGTTCTCGTTTTCACGGAAACGAAAATAAGTTTGTGAGTAGATGTAATAAAAGCCCGTTTGGGGTATCACTAACTCGCCATTTCTCAGCTCCACGTTGTACAGGAACGAGTGGCCTTTCCTTGACGATTCCCAGTTGTTTATTTTTTGTCCGTTCCCTCTTCTGGGCGAGGAATCTACTTGAGAAAAAAAGAGAGAAAATGTTAAATTAAAAGCCCAGTAGTGAAGCCAGGTGTCTGCTAGTCGGGGAGCCTGGTTCTTAACAATGAAGTAAGGAAACCTGTTCTTCCCAGCGGCTATTAGGTCCAGGAGAAAGTTGATTAGCTCTACATGGGAATTCATGTGAACTACCTTCATTTTTAATTTTTGTGCTCCCAAGTAAAAGAAAAATCAGCGTGTTGTTACTGAGTAAACAAAGTTAAAATATCCATTTGTGTCTGATAGCCTCCAAAGCTGTAGAAACCCTACCAAGCCTTTCATTAATATGGCCTGAATGTCAAGTCTCTCCTGCCTCTGTCTCGCATTTCTAATAGGTCTGTCACCATAGCAGCTGGGACTCACACAACCGACAGAAGGGAATTAAAGGAAGGAAAAAAGGAAAACTTAACATCAGGAAGAAGGATATTTATTGTTTTTCCCCCAGTGAAGGTTCCAGAAGAAAAGTTAGGGAGATACCCAGAGGGAACGGGCTTTCTCCCTGTTCTGCGAGAATTAGCTGAAAAAACCACTGTCTGGGACAAGAAGACTTTTTTTTATGATTTGTGTCTTACTATTAGCTCAATGCAAGTGTTACAAAGCGTATGTAAGCATGAGGCTAGCACTGAGAGAGTAATTTCTGTGATCTTTAACTGTTTTTAAAGGTTTTTCCTTACTGCGTGGGGACACGGAATTCTTCCTATTGCTGTTGCCCGTCAGATGCGCCGCGATCCTGTTGATGGGACTGCGCGGTTGCTGCCCGTCGGTGTGCGACAGCGTCAGGGTTCTTTCAGCTAAGGGGAGACCAGAAATGGAACCTCACGTTAGAAGCAAGGATGTAAGAAAGCACATCTGCCACCTGGTAAATACATCTGTCCCATTTGATGTGATTTTAAGGAATATGTATATAATTTTTTTTCAGTTGACAAAGTCATAGACTGTATGCTATTTATTGGCTAGCGAGGCTCAAATTTCTCTTTTGCTCTTGCTCTCCTTGAAATGTCTTTATATGCCTCTTTGTTCTCCTTTTTCTCCTTCTCCCACCCCAAAATTACCAATAGACAACTTAAAATAACCCATAGCACTAAATTTTCACATTCGTGATCTTATCTTTTATGGTTAAGTATTCATAATCTTTACTCTGAATTTCCACTTGGAGGCTGTAATGCTTTCGTTCAACATGTTTAGAGCTGTATGAGCTACAGCAGAGCTATTCCTTAACTCATCTATGTGTACAGTAGTTCAGTGCTGCTTGTTCCCAGGACAGCAGACTGTTTAAATGTCCCCACAACACTGTGGGACTGAGATCTAGAAGCTGAGTCCTCTGCATCTGCTTTGGTCACCTTGCTCTAAACACTTGACCACATTTCTGGCTCCTGAAAATTTGCCTTCTGTACTAAGTAATCATTTTTCGATGACTTGCTGCCAGTACAAGATCTTAGTCAGTGCTTTCTGCACTTTCAAAAAAATTGAGTCACTACGCATCAGGTGCCACCAGCAGCTGCTTTTTGCCACAGATAACAAAATGATTACAATACCGTTGACTGCAGATACATTTTCCTCGTAGCTTCTCGACATCATCTGCCAACAAACACAAAGAAAACGAATTAGTTTGTCAGCAGAAACTGATAGGTGCAGGAAAGAGATACTCCTTTCTCAAACTCACGAACAACAAGGAAATTTTAAAAAGCCTATTAATTTGTTGTAATAAAATATTTCTATGTTTACATCTTTTATGTAACGAAAGATGTGGCAAAACATTTTCAAGAGAGCTCAGCCATTTGGGCAAGTCTATTGGAAAATTTGTCCCTCATGCTTTTCTCAGATAAGAAAAGCTACAGTGTGCAAGCATCAACTTCCATTTGCAGAATACTTAGCAGTGTGCACTTCTGTGGGATCTTAGCTCCGAGAAATTAAATTTCCTTTATTTTTATACTTCTACATATCTACCTATCTAAGCTCTTAAGCCAGCATACCTTACTTTGTGCATTCCCCTTCTTTATAACTGTTTGCTAACTGCTGAAATGAACTAGTTTGGTTACTGATGGTGGTGCAGCTGCAGCAAGCATGCTGATGGTTTGAGATTATTTACCTGGGTGGCTAACATGGGCCCCATATGGCCACTTACTGATGGGTTGTGCCATGCCACATTTCTGTCTCTCTCTCTCTCTCCATCCATCCATCTATTATTATTATTATCATTATCATTATTGTTATTATTATCATCATCATCATCATTTATTACTTCTAGCACGCAGGCTATCTTTTTTTAAGCAACCAGGGAGCTAGTAGATATATTAGATGTTTAACTGTCCACCAAATAAAACATTGTTTTCTTTATGCAGAAGTTCACTTCACTGGTGACTTCACTGGTAGAACTGAATACAAACAGAGGATCTGTTCTGGGCTGCAAGATCTGCCAGGTAAGTTTCATCCAGAAGTGAATTCTTACGGATGAGCTTTTTAATGTGTTGGAGATGGGATTTTGAAAACCATTGCGGAAGATTTTAGCCTTTCTCATTTTTCAGCCAGGCTGATTTTCTTCTCTGTAGCCAAAATTATATGTATTGTGTGTAAGGGATGGTGCTGTGCCTGACGCTGCATTCTCGCTCACTCTTTCCTCCCCTAATACATTACACAGCTCATGACTAGACCATTCCTCAGGCACCTTTTTACCTCTCCCCGTGTTACATTTCATCTCATTTTCTCACGCCATTCTGCCTGTATTTCCAGAGAGGGAGTGACACGTCTGCTAGCACTATGATCTCTATGGTCAGGTAGAAAACAAGCTCAAGTCAAACACTTCTGCCCTGAGGTATTTCAGACAAGCCACCCTACCACTGAAATTCGCTTAGTAAAAACTGATTGTCTTTGCTTTATTATTTTCTGACTGTTTTGGCTTCAGTGCAAGCACTCTGCAGCTGAAGCTGTGGCTTGACTTCTGCTTTGCAATAAAACAATCCGAGAGCCTGCCTTTATTCTGCTATTAGGATTCTTTGAATCGTAATATAACCAAGCACACTGTTCCAGCGTGTCGGTTCCCAAATACCTTTTTAATTAACTTTCCCAGGTGCCACTTTACTTGCCAGCAGGGATCAGCCGCTCTGCCTTCACTTTCAATTAGATCCAAGTTTTGGATGAAATTTCCGATTTCCTCCCCCGTGAGACAAGCAATGCCACTCTTGGAGTATGTGTCCCGGAGCTGCAGCAGAAAGGAAAGCCACAATTTTTCACCTGTGATGTGCTCGCAGATGTTCAGCTGTGGTATGTCACTAAATTCACTATGCTTAGGAACACACTTTCTTTTCTTTAAAGCATTTGCTAGTATGGTGCACGTTATGACTACATAGACAGCAGGAGTAATTCATCATCCTGATTTTACATATTTATTTAACTACGATGGCATACCTAATACGCAAAAAAAATACTTACATTATCTCCATGGACATAAATTTGGTATCCGGCACTCAGCTAAATAAGTTTTGTGAAAATTCAATACCCAAATCGCTAGTGTTGTGAATTCTTTAGTTTCTCTGATCCTGCATTAAAAACACTTCTTTTGCACAAGGGATTTTTCTTCACAAATGATTGAGGATGAAATCAAAGACCAGACCTTAAAAGTATTTTCCATTCCGTCTTTTCAGCCAACGCCACTTACAATCCAGGCTTTCAGCGATATATATCCATACCACACCCTCCCCATATCCAGTCTGGGGTCTCTCTGTAATGGTTTTTGACCTAATAGTCCGGAACAAAGTCCAGACAACAGAAATGACATTTGGGTCCAGATAAATTTATCACGCGGAATGCTCGTGACATGGGCCTACGTCTATACCCTCTAGTCATAGGGAAAGCACGCTTTCTTCCGATAAAAAGAAATGAGTTTGACAAGAGTGGCAAAACTCCTGTTGGCTCCAAGGGAATCTGACTGGGAGAGTTTCTGTCGTAGCGGAGAGCTCTTCCCAAGCCCCGCAGGGCGAGGGACAGACACAACTCCAGCTGGCGCTGTTGGTTAATGTACGAGCCCATAACCTGTGTGTGCTGCCTCCAGCAAATGCGAGCAGAGATCAACTCCTGGTGGCATTCAACTCGGTTGCTGCTGCATCAGCTGTAAAGACTGGTAAGGCTCCTTGTGCCAGCAAAGTACTACAGGAACTCGGAAGAAAGAGCAATCAGCAATAAACATGCAAAGCATTCAGATGGACTTCGGGTTGTTAACATTTAAATTGCACTCTTCTTATGTTCAGGAAGTGTGATTTGGTTTGCTAAACAGATATATTTATTCTACAAGTACCAGTTTCAGCTGTCCTTGAGACTGGGGTATTGAAAGCAAGAAATGGAGTCACCTCCTCCTTCATACTCCATGCTTTTCTTGCCTGTTAGAAAACAAAGGCATTTAGGAATAGATTTCCCGCTCCAGGAGGATTAGGAGAATTCCCCATACTACCCTGCAAGTCCTACTGGGCTGAACAGCACCTTCCGTTTGCAGCAGCAGACTCCAATGAGCTTCATCTATTACTTGAAATTATTTTGTATTCTGTAGGCATCAGAGCGAAATGGGGCCACCCCTACGAGTATTTGTGAAAGTTTCTGTGTCTTAGCTGAGGAGTACAGTGATATTCTTAAATCAGGTTTCTTGTTTCAAGAACTCACTTAAAGTGATTAAAATTATGTGCTTGTTAAGGTAAAAACCACACTTAAAACTAAGGGCTTTGACAGATTTAACTATACTAGCTTCTATAACAAAGTAGTTTAATGAGGGGTTTTTTTTAAAAAAAAAAAAAGGTGAGCAGTTGAGACATTGCTGTTTATTCTCTTACCAGATCTGCTACAGGTTACCTCTGAGCTTTGCCCTCCAATCTGGAAGCAAACGCTCCTGCACTTCTGCCTTCTCTTCACCTGCATACTTTTCCCCCAAATGGCTTTACTAGCCTGGCACTGGAACAGTATTTTACATACATTTTGAATCCTCAGGGAATGCAAGCTTGTATCGGCACCTTATGGTACTGAAGGACTGGTATTTCTGTTCCATGGGTAAGGAAAGCAAGGCATCAGGGCGGTGAAAACTTACTCCAGTGAGGTTATCTGTAGCACTGAAGTCTTTGAGGACTGGACTCCTGCAGGAATGCTATCTTGTAAAGCTTCTCTCCTATTCTAGTAGTGCATGGACTATGTTTTCAAAACAGAAGGAAGTCTGAGGATATTTTCCTTGCAGCCCTGTATCCTGAAGCATAATGAACTTTATTGTGCTCGTGTCTCAGCACTTCCTCCCATAGCAAAACTGTTAAACAAATGGTCGTATTTGTAGTCCTCCTCAGATTACTTCAGCTGTAGAGAAAAAAACCCTGCTACTTACACATTATTGGTTTTTTTTAAAGATAAATATATCTGCAGTCTGTGCAGCCATAGTAATTTGGTGGAGGTGTAGAAATGCAGATATTGCAAACAACAAAGAGAAGAAAACTGGGCAGACAAAAATCGCAGTTTATCTTTTGAGATTTATTCCACATGCACCATGTGGATGTGGGGGTAGCAGACTGTGTTTCTAGATAAGCTTTTTCCTTGTTTATTGCGCACCAGATGGCACATGCAAGAATATGTGCTTAAGGTACCCCCTCCAGAGCCAGCAACCCTCCTTTGTGGCCCAGCAGAACTTCAGTGTGGGTAGATTTAGCTTTTCACACCAAATGCAGGCTTGTTACGCTTCAGAAAGAGAGAGCTGTATTTTGGTATCAAAGTATCACTAGATGTGGTTGTGCCCCAGGTGTACATATTTGAATACAAGGAAGGGAAAGATAAGTGTGGTTACTAATTACTTAGATTGGCAAGCTTGTCAGCAAAGGACTCTGAACCATACGCATGAAGAGACGAGAATTATATTTTTCTTCATTATCAGTATTATGTAACCTGATTTCATAAAACCAACACATCTCTGTGACTGCCCCATGTCACCAAATATGGGAGAGCCACAGCTACAAAGTGAGCAGAAAAACCTGTTTTATACATTTCCAAAATATGACCACTGGCTTGTATTGTAGAATACTGTATACCCTTTTAACATTTGCTTCACAGAGGACTTTGACATCTCAGAAGACTCCACCTATTAAATTTGGTGTGGAATAAATGCACAGGCAACATAGCATTTTACATTTATGCAATGCTTTCTGAAGTTGTAGAACTACAGCGCACTTACCTGTCGTTAGGTTTACTTTCGTGCCAGGGAGACCAACATACTGGTACAACTTGGAGCAGGATAGTAAATTTTGGGCAAGACACTCGGGGAAACCCTGAGCACTAGAGGGTCAGTGAAAAGCAGGACCACACGCATAAAGGCTCGTGGGAGTATCAACTCAATGTAATTTTCTTGGAATGCAAATGATCTTTTGCAGGAAGAGGAAGGAGTTAAGCAGCAGCTAGCAGGCTCCAAGGGTGGCTGCAGGGAGACCAAAACATCTAGACTATACAATGGGTGTTTTACAAGTCATTCTGAGGAATTCAGTGGTGTTTGCCGTCTGGGTGAAGTTCCTTTGGGATTAGTCACTGCCTTAAAACTATGTATTTTCCTAGAGGAGGCATTTAAAAAGCACCTCAGCTTTTCCCAGTCTGTCTTCCCAGTTGTCTGTATGACTACCCAGTTGGCAGAGGCTGCTGCTGTAATCCTCCGAGCGCCACTAACGTTTCTGCAGTGCTGATGGGGCACCGCCATGTGATGAGTTAGCGAGTTCGGCGCTCTAATGAAAAGCACATTTGCTCCTTCTCTGCAAAAATGCGTAACTTTACGGGAGGGGGGGNCGGGGGGGGTGGGGGGGGGAAAAAAAAAAAAAAAAAAAAACAAAAAACAAGGCCGAAACTTTTGAATCGTTCTTGCCCTGAACTCTGTCCCCTGCGTGCACACCCACGGCCCGAGGAAAGCCCAGACAAAGGAGCAGGCACCCACACAGCGAAGCTCTTTGTCTGCGGAGCGCTGGGGCTGGCTCTGCTCTCCTGCTAAACACTTTTAACCTGCCCGCAGCTCCGCTCGCAACGCCGAGGGCGCAGCGCAAACCTGCGCTCGCTTCTGCACCCAGCAAGGACACCCGCCGCCCGGCTTTCCGTCTGTCCTTCCTTCTCTCGGCCAAAAAAAGAGAGAGAAAAGGGAGAGAGCGGGGTCGCCGTCCCGTCCCGTGTCGTGTGTCCCCCC
>VYZV01033092.1:52964-98327 GCA_013401275.1 Pandion haliaetus
CCGGGCTTGGGGGCTGGAAGCGGGGCGGGGGGAGCTCAGCCGCCGCTGTCCCGCCGCGAAGTGCGGGTCCCCGCCAGCCCGTCCTCTCCACACCCCGCCCCGGCCGCCCGCCTCCCCGGCAGCCCCAGCCCCGCGGCGGCCAGCGGAGCGGGCGGGACCCTGCCTCCCTCCCTCCTTCCCTCCTGCCTCCCTCCTTCCCTCCCTCCTTCCCTCCTGCCTCCCTCCTGCCTCCCTCCTGCCTTCCCTCCTGCCCCTCTCCTTCCCTCCTGCCTCCCTCCGCCGGCCAGGCCCGGTCCGGCCCGGCGAGCCAGGCGGCTGCCGCCCCGAAGTGGGGCGTCATGGCTCTGCCGTCACGTTGCAGAGCCTTTCCGAGCGATCTCTGCTCGGGAATGGTAGAAATAGGATTTTTTTTAAGGGATGAGGACTCAAGTTAAGAGTACGGCGAGGCCCGCCTGACTCCAGGCTGTCTTAGCCTTCTCTGTAGCTTTTCCTGTGGAGCTGGTGCATCGCAGGAAAAAAAAGTGCCTGTGGGCCAGTAACTCGTCCCCGTGCCGGTAAGGCCAGCCCAGTGCTGCCATTGCAACCTCGCCACGCAGCTTCTCCCCCCTGTCATGACGTGCTTAACGTCAACGCCAGGTACGTTTTGGCCTTGCTTTGTCTGAAGTCGCTTTTGGGTTGGTTTTCAAACCTCGAAGACTCCTGCTTGCAAACTGTCCTCCGAAGAGTTGAGCCCAGATAGAAGTTTTCCAACGGCACGTGCACGATGGAGGATGCATCCGTTGACTTTCGCTGGGGTCTCGATACCTTTGTCTCACACGGACCGCGGATTATAAGCAACTTCATAATTACCCGCAGATACTTTAAAATCAGCAGGGGTAGCACCAGTATGGTCTGCTGGCAGTGCAGCCATGGAAAACTGGGATTTCAAATCCAAGTGCAGAGATTTGAGTTGGTTCACTTTCACGCCATTGCTGCGGGGCAGTATGAAATTTTGGCCCCTGCCCAACATCCATAACCAGAGTGCTAAGTGGGAGTTCTCAGTACAGCTACAGGGCAAAATTAAAACAAAGGTCTCTTCATCTCTCCTGACTGTTGAGAGGATCTTTAGAAGATGTAACTGCATTGTACTGAACCATTTACAGGGAAATTAATTGTTTTTTTCTTCCATCATAATGTAGCAAAATGATCCCCAAATCCCTGTTTAATGTGGCAGCAGGCAGTTTATTTGTCTGGCTCTTCGCAACAGTCAATCTGTGTGCCAGAACAGTTCAGAGATGTGTAATTCCAACACATATGTCAGATGGGGAGGACTGACATTTTCTTGAAAGTGAGCTCATGATCTCCTCCTATGACTTCTCAGCAAAGTAAATGTGACATTTTGGGCTCCTTCTGCTTTACAGCATCCCAGTCCCTTTCTGAGCAGGGCTGGTGGGACTTTTGTTCACTTTTACTTAATGCAAAGTAGCTCTCTGCATCAGCTGCAGAACAGGAGTTTCTTACAGGTTTTAGCACGTGCACAAAAGAATCTTACAAAAAATAATCTGCCTCCTACTTTGTTTATCATGGTTCATAAATTCCTAAGAAAGAAATGTCATCTGAGGGAGCCATGTGAAGAGTCAATTAAAAGGTGATAAACTAACTTGGAGGAAGAGTCCTGTCTGCTGAAGAGTTTGTGTGGATTTTTCATTCCAACTGTTCAGGGAGGTCCTACCTCATTTGAAGGAAACAAAACTTCTTTCAGTGTTTCCTTTCAGAGAGAATAGAAACAAAAGTGAAAGGAAGCCCAGGGCACTACAGAGCACTCTTGCTATTGTTCACGGTTAGGAGTTGGTCTTTATTCTCTGTTTTTCCAACCTCTTCACGGATTTCTCCCCAACCTACAGCTCATAACATAACTATTTTTGTGGGTAAACGTACCAGTTCATGACAGATTTTTCCAAGAGCCATGTACTTGGCTTGTAGATGTCTGTCAGGCTAATGGTCCATGTCCCCCTGACCCATCGTTTGAAATCCTCCATGGATATTCCTTATGTCTCTAATTTAATACTTGTCTAGTTAGTGCCAGTGTTGTAAGGTAAAATTAAGGAAGCATGTTTTGAAAAGAACAATGGGGGAAATAAGGAAAAAAACCCACTCAAATCCATCTCTTCCAAAAACAATCACATCACATTTCTTTCTGAAGTTTCGGATCTTAACATCTCATTGTACAATGATGAAATGTTTATGGGTTTCCACACTGACACAGGATACTGCGAGAGTGAAACTCCAACCGTCTCCACTGTCGAACACACTTGAAAATCTTTGCTACTTTCAATGTTTACTTTTCTGCAATTTTTGACACTAATAAGTGTAAGCTTATACTGAAAATAATTTGTTTCAAAGGTTCTGAGAGTGTAAAATTACTGTTTTGTTGAAATTTTACCACAGTAAAACTGTGAGGTCATGACACCAGTGGGAAGGAATGTTGTTAGCACCCGTTTCAACAAAACCAAGTCCTGTGCATTTGTGTAGGGCTAGACCGAAACAGCTCCCCAGCAACACCTCTGATTCTTCCTGGCTCCTTCATCCTATTAAAGTTTACTCGGTGAACCATTTAATTAGAGATAAACCTTAATCTGTCCTGTGGACTCAGGGCCTGTGTTACTTGGCACGTCAAGGAAACACCTGGCAGTGGACCTGCCATACTTCTCCCCCAGCAGTGTGACTAGCAGGAGGCTGTAATGGCTTTGAAAATGTGTAAAAATGAAGGGGAGAAGAGTCTCTTGAAAAAGCCCTTAGTGCTCATTCCTCACGGATTGCAGTGATGGGGGCGATGAAGATGTTTTCAGAGGAGGACAGAGGTTCATGCGTATTTATACATATACTTCTCCCAGTGATGCAGATGGCTGTTATTACCACTGCTGTCACTCCCACCAGCCCCGGCATAGCAGGGCTGTGCTCGTTTTCCAAGGCAGAGAAAGCAGAGTTGACTTTCTGGTACGTAGCAGTTCTCGACATTGATTTCTCTGCTGAGCAGCAAAGGAGGTCATGTTTTTTGTCACAGGTATCAAAGCATGTATCCGTAGTGCTCTAGTTGCAGAGGGGGAATTTAACCAGTCTGGAGAGGAGAGCAGCCCCATGGCTGTGCTTTGTGGCTGTAGTATTCTACCTCCTGGGAGCATGGCTCAGATTGAGCTTTCTGTCACCAAAGATGCTATGACCACTTAAGTCTTCCTTCATGAGCTAATGCCGAACTCAGGTACCCAATTCCCACCAGAAGACACCTGCGTGCTGCTGTTGGTTTGGGCTTTGCTACTCCAGCTGTTAGTTCCTACCATGAAGCCTCTGCGTATTTGGCTGTAAGAAAGATCACAGTAAGAGATTGCTGTGTCTGCTCTCCTCCCCGAAGGGAAGGGGCAGTCCCTGCCCACCTCCACAGCCTCCCAGTGCACGTGCTGGGCACTGACACGCTCTGCTTCAGGGACACAGGTCATGAACAGCCTCATCCTGTCAAGCCTCCTGATGAAGCAGGCACAAAAAGCATGGTTTGCTCCAGCCAGCGCAGAGTTAACCTTGCACAGTGGTCCTCATTTTTGCACATGTGCCGGACAGATCACATTTTGGCTCTTGCGGTTTGTTCATTCCTTTGTGGTCCATGCGCCAGATTCAGACCTCGTGTTTTACTGTCAGTGGCAAACCATTGCAAATTCATGAGTTAATCGTGATTTATACTGTCATAGGACCAGAATGAGGATCTATTTATCAGTGCAATATCCTTTTTGCCTATGGTGTTACACAAACAACAGCAATGGTCTAGCTGGCCCAAAATACACCTATGAATTAATTTATTCAGACCTGACGTCTCTCTTTCAACGCCCCAAGCAGTGGATTTGATAAATAGAGTAGGGAATATATGTGCATACACATACCGCACTCATGTCCAATAATGCTGTAGCATTAGCAGTCTAAATCTAACTTTGGATCTCTCATTTTTTGCTGACATATTACTTAAGCTTTTGCCTGTTAATGTGCTGTATATATTTTAAGCTTTTTCATTATGTCAGTTATAGGGGTACTTCTACCAGTATAGTGTCCTTTATGAGCACTCTTCAGCTTTAAAAGAATTAGTACTTCTTTAGCTTTCTACAAAAAGTTTGTACTTAGAAAGCCAGTTCTTGAGTAGAACGGGAGCAGTGGCAGCAGTATACCTTTGTACACGTTCACAAGATCATTAAGCATGGATTTGAGGTTTGTTGGCAGCATCTCTGGAAACTCAACTCTTGTGCTTTACACTGCCCTGGGCAACCAGCCTGGTTTATTATGTTGCCGTGGCTTAAAAATGAAAGAGCACCTTCTTGATTGTGAACTTCCCTGTGAGTTTTGGTAAAACGCCAGCCGTGGGCTGCAGTATTGTGCACAGTACCTGTTCTTCTGACGTTCACTGGCCAAGCCAAATGCCAGGGATTGTCACCAGGCATGTCCCGGTAAAGCACATAGACGTTACTCAGCGAATCTGTGCAATTAGTTTCACTGAGGTGCCTTGGTCTGAGATTCCTTGTCATGGTTTTTAATGTAAATGGTTTATATGTCACTGTTTTAATTATTATTTGTAGTGCTGCAGCTCAGAATTTCAGTTCCATGGGAACGTCTCACATCTCAAAATTTCTGTTTGTCTTAGAATGAAAGATTTTGTTTAAAGAAAAGTTTCAAAAAATTTCATTTTGGAATAGTTTAAATTATTTCATCATTAGAATAATGTATATATCCATTGTAAGGGCTATATGGCTATACTTTCCTGTATGTCCCTCACAATCACTAAGGTAGAAACAACTCATTTCAGCTGTGGATCCCAAGGCTGGATCTGGCCATGCGGCTGTTACCTTATTATGTGACCATACTTGTGTGAAGCACTAGATGATGCTAAGGCCCCCTTGCTAAGGGAGCAAAGAGGATGCTTACAGCTGCTTTTAAGTCTTTATATTATATTAACAAAGTGATAATCTTGAAACAGGTTCATTGCAGCCCCAGCTCCAGGGGAAACTGGGAGGAACTCTGTAACGCACCTAGCTGCCCCTGTAACATTTCAGAAAGAGGAAGAATTGTCCCTGGCACATAGCAAAGCCTTGCTACACAATCAGCTTAAGCCTTGAAGCATGAAATTTGATTATCTTTACCAGAGGTGAGTGCTTTTAAGCTCCACTGAAAATGGAAGACAAATATTTCTCTTTATGGTGCCAGATATGTATGCAAAGAAATTACTTTTTTGGAGACTTCTTCAAGGTAAAGCATCTGTCACATACCTCTCTGTCTTTGGGCTACAGTTTCCTCCTGGGACAGTTTAAAATCAATAACGAGACTGTAGGTAGAGAACTGAACGAGATTTCTGCTTCCTCGCTGAGGGAGCCTGCCATTTGCACTCCTCTGTGCTATTAGCATCGCAGCCAGGGCTCCCGCTCAGATGTGTTCTCCCAGCTGGCAACAAAATGCTGTGGGTGCAGGTGAAACAGAGAGCAGCAGCTGGGGATGATTTTTACCTACATGAAACCCCTTCCCTCTTCCTGTAACTAGTGAAAAAGGGCATAATGGATTGGAACGTACATTTGTATTATTTAATTGGATGGACTGTTTTCTCTCTTGTGATTGAAAAAACATGGAGTGAAGTTAAATTCTCAGCTCTGTCCAGCAGAATCTGTTTTCCTGCAGGCTTGGTTTGCCTTGGTCTACAACATATTTAATCCATATTGAGTACATGTGGATTTGTTTTTGTATTTATACCAACACAGCCATCATGAGGATATGCTAATGAAAGTGGGAAAAAGGTTTGTTTGTATTTGCACCTACTCATCTATGCAGCTACAGCAAGAGCGTCATGTCATATAAGGTGATGCCCATTGCTGTGTGTACACTTTCTGGGTTTGTTCACTTTGTGTCCTACTGCTGTGGAAGTTTCGGGACTGCTTGGTGGCTGCTTTGTTCTGGGGAGTGATTTTGGCAGCAGGTCAAGTGGGCTCTGCATATACCGGTCTCTGTTTGCATTAGCCTCGACACAGACAGTGGGAAGTATTATGGACTGCTCTGATCTGTGGCATGTGGATCTGGCTCCTGGATGACTGTTGAAGTGCTGCATACTTCAGTCTAGATACTAATTATTTTAAGACATAAAGGTTTTTCTACCATTTCTTTTATGCCCATTGGAAGACTTAATGCCAGTAGCTAGAAAGATTCATCTGGTCAGTCTTTCCAGGTTAGTCAGAGCTAGACAAGGCTGTCCAGAGCATTAGAGGGAAACTTCAGAGGCTGGTGAGCAGGAAACACATGGCAGTGAAGTCCGTGCGAGACTGGCAGAACTTGAATTACTTGTGCAGATTGCTGGGTTATCAGTTAGTTGAAGCAAAGCTGAAAGGAAACATTGGACTCAGTGAACATGCCAATCATGGTGGTGATAAAAAATACTCACGCTTTTATGTTATAGAAGGTATTGCGTAAATGTCATGCAAACATTATAGTGGAGTTACAGAATTACCTTTTTGTGTACCTGGATCTTCAGTGGCCAGTTTGTATTTTCAGTGACACAAGCAGCAAAGGCATTTTCCTTCTGTCATGAAAAATGGGTCATTATATAGCGGGGAGTAGAAGTTCCCCATAGCTACTGGCAAAGAGAGAGTATCAAAACAGCTCTGTGGCCAGATTGGCACAGGGACGGAGGCTGAATTGGTCTGGTGTTGTTTACAGATGGCAAATTTTGCCAGGTGCAAGATATTTTCCTGGGCTTGTACGGCACTGAAACTCAGTAAACAGAAAGGGCTTGAGGAAGAATAGAAAGCAAAGCTGTCTCCTGGGTCAATATGCATTTTAGTTTCATCATTCCTACTCCAAAGTTGTGTAATATTTAACTGAAAAAACATTTATAACAATATTTAACTAAAAGTAAACTGCAGTGTACTTCACTGAGCTGCAGTGTATTTACTCTTGAGGCTAAGTTTTTCGCTTTTCCTCACTCAAATTTTTCAAGTTAAACTCAAGCTGACATCAGTTTGCAAAACAAGAACTTGAGTGTCTGGGAATAAAAACCATATAACAAACACTTCCCCAGCCTCTTCAAAGCAGGATTTCCTTATTTACTTGGGAAGGAAATTGGAAAAGATTCCTGACAATAAATAGCTAATGTAAAAAACCTTAAAGTGGAGATCATAGTATTTTTTTAAAAAATCAGTGGTTTAGAGCTATGACAACGACAGTGATTGCTATACCCAACCCAGTACCTCATTCTGGGCAATACGCAGCACTTGTTTTTTCCCATTAATTTTTAGCTAGCACTGAGATGTGAGTTAATACAGGAGTAGTCCACCAAGCAAACCCTGGAGACTTTTTCATATCTTAGCAGGCAAAACATTCCCAACTTGCATATTCAACATTATTCGGTCATTACTCTTACTTGTCTGAACACCACAACAAAATCAGCAGATTAACTACTACTCTGGTCACACAGAGTTGTGAAGTAATTTATTAACTAGAAAGTTTATTCAGGTAATGCAAATAAAGTCCTGGAAACATCTGAAAACAAAAGGTAAGATGTCAACACTTATAGAAGGAAAGAGCTTTCACAGAGGTGCTTTGAGTCTTATCAAAGTGTCATCCTTCTTTATCCCAGGTATCTCCTCAGACCAGAGTGCACAGGATTCAGGAATTCCTATAATTTCAGATGGTGCTTCCAAGTAGATTTTTAGGGTTGCTGGGTCTTTCTATAGCTGGAAATACAAGCTCCTCAAATGCTGCCCTCACCTTAGTGTAGGCACCATTTCTGAATCAGGGGAAAGGAGAGATGACCAGGTCATTCAACGGGAGGGAGAGGCTATGAGAGGTAACACGTAGGGTGTGTGCAAGGGTGCTGCGATGGGTAGGGTCTGGAGGCTTTGCAAATCCCCACTGCCCCGACGTCTTCAGAGGAGCCAGGCATGCCTTGCTTGTTTTACCGAGGTTTCCTCTGCAGCCAGGGCAGCGGCAGTGGCTGGCTGGTCCTTAGTGTGCTGTGCTGGAGCTGACCAGGACAACTGTCAGTGGGGCCACTGTGCAAAGATAGATCACAGAAGAAGGTAAGAAACACTTTTTAAAAAGTTTGTGTTGATTCTGGGTGTTCTGGGAGCTGTTTCACAGCAGAGACACCAAACCATCGCAGGGACACAGATGAAAGCATGGCAAACTGCATAAGGGCAGCAAAGGATGGAAGGAAACACTGAAAACAGTTTTTTGTGCCAAAAAAAATGTCCATATGATGAGATCATCTTGATATAGTTGACCTTTTTTAAGGCCCATCTCCTAGTTTATAAAGGTTCTCAGGTGTCATAAGGAAAAGAAAAAAATAATTTTTTCAGATTTTACAGTGAAGGAGGAAATACTGGAAAAACAGCAAAGGCATGTCCTGGAGGTTCAAACATAAACCCAGATATTAAAGGAATCCAGACTTGCCTGTAAAATGTTTCGCAATAGTAAAACCAAAACTTTTTACTGATGAGTGTTGAAAACTTGTGTTGGCAGAATCAGTGCATGAGATTGCCATGGAGAAGGCTGTGGAGGATGTTTGTGTCCTTATTAAAGATACATGGACGTACATAGATAGATATGGAGGAGCACATCTTGAAGTCTACATTCCATGTCAGTAATACCTGACTGGGTAAAATGTTGCTCTTCTTTAGTCTCCTGGATAATTTTGGATTGTGAGTATATACTGGTAAAGATGGTTAAGGATTTGTGGGCTTTGGGATAAGAAAAAACTGGAAATGTTGCAACAGAATGTTTACGGGGAAAAATGAAATACAAAAGTAATTTATATATAACTAGGAAGAATTATCACCTGAAGGCACTTGAAAAATAATTGATGACTGACATCAGCCAGTCTTCTGATAGTTCTTCAGCACAGTTAGATTGTAAAACTACCTCCATGACTGACTTAATTAAAACAATTACCTAGGGGCTTGCCTTGGCTTAAAAAACATGTTCCTTTCTATGACTTTTGGAGGCAGGTGAACTTGATTTCCTTGGCTTCTATAAGGCTACAGTCCAGTAATATATTTGGGATAATTAGGTTCTTAATCACCTAGAGAAGAAATATCGCTGCATAACAGCATACCCCTCAGCAGAGAGCCATTCCCAGCATGGAGAGTGTTCTGGGGGCAGACTAGCACTGAAACAGAGTGGCCATAAGCAAAACAGAGTGACTCAAGGGCTTAATTTTAAAAACTGGACCTTAATGTTGCAGATGCAGTTTTGTGAAAGAAAAACACCAGGAGACAGTGATATGGCATTGCAGAAATAACTGCTCCCTCTCAACCAGCTGCTGTTGGCATCAGTGGTAGGGCTGGGATATGATAATTGGATAGAATATGATACCCATATATACATACAAAGCACAAATGGTGAATGATGCTTATGAGACATGCAGTGAGGTGTTAGATGTGTTCACTCCCTCTCAAAGAAAAAAACCTGCTTCTTGCTTGTTCGCTTCTTGCTCCTAGACCCACGGTCTTGCTATTTCCTTGGGATCAGCCCTGGTGCTCATCAGAGCCAGTACAGCTCATTAATCCGGGAAAAAAACAGATAGTTATCTTCTAGGGTAGCAATGAGGACTGGCTGAGCGAAGAGCCCAGCAAGCCCAGGGCAGTGCAAGGAGAGGTGGGAGCCAGTGCTGGGGTGAGGAGGACCCTTCCCTGGCCGTCAGAAGGGCTCAGCTGCCCATCCAGCATCAGCCTTAGCTACTCCAGCATCTTTTTGTCGGTGCAGAGGTTGAATCTGGCTCATCTCCAGGCTCTGGTTTCTTTTAAGTTGATGCTTTTGAGAAAAAAAGAGGACTCGGTGAATGGCTTTCTGGTCACCCCTGTTGTAAATTTTCATAGAGTATTTTCAGGCTGCTGAAAATCACCAGTCAAACAGATTAGTGGGAAAGATCTGCCTAATGCTTACCTGTTATGAAATACTCATTTTGGTGAAGAACTACTGTTTATGAGAAACACAATATTAATTTCCTCCAGAGATATTTTTGTTTGTTTTACTTTCATTTTCTTTGTTCCCAGCAGTTTTGTGTTTAGCAGTGGTTCTCCACAGAGGAAGTTCTAAATGAAGCCTCAGTTGAACCCGCTTTCTGTTTCTGCAGCCAGCTACATTGTGAAGTGTCTCCCAAGCACTAGGACAGTATGTCCATGCCATAGTGCTTTCTGGGAGGTCTCATCTAGGGCCAAGGAAGGGATCGGTCAGACACAGCTTGAGAGACATCACCAACAGCTTCTCCAAGATGGTGGTTTGACCATCCCAATGGCGGTATCGGTTTACAGCTCCCAGCCCCTTTTTGACTGGGTTTGAAAGAAATCTTCAGTTCCGAAGTCTGGTTTATGGTGTAGTAACGCAGAGTTTTCCTGATATAGTTAAGGTGGTGCAAGGCAGCGTGAGAAGCCTTCATCCAAGGCTGTGGCCTGAGCTACCCTTTAACGCAAGGATGTGATGGGTCAGTCATTCACATGCCTCCTTCCACCATGGCTTCCAAACCAACTTTAAACTACACTGACGTTACTCCCTGCCAGTGCTCAGCTCTGTAAAGGGCATTTGCCTTATTTAGGGAAATACAGGTCCTTCTTGCCTGTAACGTATTTTAGAGAGAGAGGTGGAAGGAAAGTGGAGCTGGGAAAGCACACGCCATGGCTTAGTTGTGAATATCGTGAGGTAGATGTGAATTTTAAATAGATTTTTTTAAGACTGCAGCTTAGCTCTTAGGAAACACAGGACCTTTGAACTCACTGTTATCCACTGAAATAGGAGAAGGAGGTGTGAAATTGCAATCTTAATTTGAGCAGTGAGACTCCTGTAGAGCCCACCATGTTTGCTAGTGCTACTGCTCTGCTGATTGGATATACAGATTTTATTTAAATTACAGGATAGCAGAAGACAATGAGTCGCTGTCACAAGTCTAGACAGAAAGGTTATCAGGGTTGCCTCTATCAGGATTGCCCAAGAAGAGAGAGCACGCTGGAGATGTTGGGAGTGGACACCCAAAGAGTACTCAGCTCTGTACATAACTGTATTTCCTTTTCTTCAGTGTGTCTTCTTAAGACACATTTGCCACCACTGCCTCTCTGTCACAAGGAAGAGGTGCTGTTTCTAATTTTGTATCAGTTAAAACTGATAAACTGTCCACAAGGAATGGATGCTTGTTTAGAGAGCCCTTTTTTGCAGCTGGCCTATGGAACCTATTATTAAACAGCAATTTCATCATCTTTACAAGACATTCATAGGGTGGAAGTTAGAGATATTTTATAAATATTCCATACATAGCTTGTTTTTTGTGGTCGTATCCTCTTTCTTTGCTCAGAATCTTTTTCCAGGATCACTTGAGGATGTAACTGAAGAGGCACAGCAGCTCTCCCCAGCCTGCCATGCCTCCAGCAATCTCAGATTTGCCACCTATGTCCACATTCAGAGTGAATGAAATGCTTTGAGAACGAATTACACACATTCCTGAAAACTAATGTGTACAGATATGGCAAATCAGATAGATCCTGCAAGTGCCCGATTGCATATGTGCCTATTGTGTAAGCATGCGTATATCGTGTAAGCGCTTATGTTTCTAGCCTGCAAATTATAAACAGAAAAACGGTGTTTCTAGTATTAATCAGTTTGTTTTCTTGTGCTTGTCTTGCATTGTGATGGGGGAGCACAATAGCTGCATGGGGATAGCAGAGATCACTCACAAATCATTAGCAGGACAATGCAGTAAAGCCCTTTGAAGTTTCCCACAAAGAATTCAGCATCCCTGGGTTAACCAAGGTATGTAAATATGCACGGAGAGCAGGGCAAGGCCTGGGGTTGAGCCTGGAGGAGGGCTACAGCAGCAGGAGATGGAAGCTGGCAGGCAGGAAAGTTTTGGTAAGAAGGAAAGCAGATGTGAGCACATTGTTTGTAAAAACTCCCTTTTCAAGTACTGCTTCCTGCCTGCAGATGAGGCACCCTCTTGTTTTGAAAGAACTGAGTCAAGTCCCAGTATTTCCAGGGCCACAGCTCCTGAGGTGGGTTTTGATGCTTCATCTGATTAAGCACACAGAGGAATCCCCTTCTCTCCACCAAACAAGTGCCTCCTTTCCTGCCTCCACTGTGTGCTGTGTAGGAACAGGCTCCTATCTAAACAGGACCAATGTAGATGCGAGCCCAGATTCAAGTCCCAGCGTAGACTAGCAACGCTCCATCTCTGCTAAACATGTCCCTGATGCCGGTCTCTGATTCCCATCATCACAAACAGCATTGCAGAAAGAACAAGAGCAACACCACAGTGGCAGGAATCGGGTCGATTCTGTTGCCTTTGGGAATTTTAACCCTGAATCTGCCACAAAGAAAAAGAGCTGGGAGAATTTGGTGCAACCACTCGTCAAGTTGCTTTGGATTTTAAGTTTCTTTGTGTTAAAAGTGAATCAGTTTTCTTCAACATTGAATCTTTTTGAAGCTTAGAGGTAGTGAATTCACAGAGGCATCATTGCCTTACTCAGAAAAGAACCTGTTGCACATCAGAATAGGTTTAACGACCTCTTTCCTTCTTTTGAAAGTCTCTGCTTCAATCAGAGAGGTAATATTGCCAGCCAGCTGACTGCCAGGGACTATGGATTGTGGTTCTTAAAATGCAATACAAGAAGTCTCCAGAATTTTATAAATGTTCCCGAGGCAAGATTTGTAGGAAAAAACAATATCTTCTGCTTCATTTGCACTTTGTAAATCAAAACAAGGGCCTGAAGGGTAAATTGCATTCCTCATTCGCTGTCCTGGTTTACTGTCTGCCTGACTTAGGCTGTGTCTGATCCTCATGGCCATGTAACAGTTTTAAATCCAGAGACATGTACGTGAACAAAGCGGTTCAATGATGCTCTACGTGAAGGCATGACTTGCAAGCGTACAACAAGTGGGAGTTTTGTCTTGAGTCTGACATTTACGCTGCTGGTGCTTGCCTGCATCCTGCTAGAAAGCAGTGTGTGAGTTATTGGATCTGTTCATTCCCCTCCTTAGAGCCAGTCCAGGTGTAACGTGTTATATGAGGCGAGCCTCCAGAGTCCGACAGCTCTTGTCACTGCTTGTGATGGAGTACATGGAGAGAGAAAAAAATTGCGTCTGACTTTATGAGTTCTTGGCTAGATCTGACTGAAGGCTGAATGGCTGCATCCTTCCTGGAGCAACAGGCTGCCAGGTCCCCAAAGGTCTGAAGAGAAAATTTCTGGTCCTCCCTTCCCTTGCTTTTGGGTTTTTCTGAGCTCTGAATTTCTTATTACAGTTCTTAGGCCGTGAAACTTGCTTTTGTTCTCTTTAACGAGTATACATTTTTTTAATCGATGCTTGGTTATTCTCCTATTTCTATGAGGTGTTGTTGCTGTAGACAGTAAAGCGCATCAAACTGATGGAGATACGTGGTCCAGGGAGAGACCTGCCAGCCCAGAGCTCCTGAGAGCTCCACTGGGCAATTTGTTAGATTTCTTCTCTGACTTTAGCCAAATTATTCAGCTTTTCCACCGCAGTGTGTCCCTGTCTTCAAGGGGACCATCAGGTGGAAGAAATCTCATCTCCCCCACAGGCTGATTATGAAGAATTCATGCCGGAACAGCACTTTGCGAGAATTGACTTTTAAGACTGAATTATTGATGCCTTGACAAACCTCTGCTTTTTTGCACGGGGAAGGAATGTCATGAGAAACAGATTACTTAAAAACCCTACTAATCAGATAATCCTTGCACGTGGTACTGCTCCAGTCTTAAAATCTCCATGTCTGCGTAGATATCGAGGTGTATGAATGAATGCACACTACTATCTAAATATACCTCTACTGAATACCTGCACACGGTCTGTGTAATTCCTGCCAGTGTACAGTAATCCTGGTTTGGTGCATTTAGCAAAATTTTGTTTATTGTGCTTTAAATCCTCTGGATGACATTCATCCTCAGATGGAGTACCACTGTAGTTGAACCAGTTATCTATTTTGCATGTAAGACACCTGGTATCAAAGTTTTTTAACATAGAGAATATATTTTTCAAGCAAATGAAGTTCACTATTTGGTAAGCATGTAGCTCTCCAAAATCCCCAGCAGGTTACTTTGCTCTTTCTGAGAGCCTGGAGCAGAGGCTTGGCGTATGTTTAATGTGTATTTACACTGACCTGTAGACTTTGCAGTTCTTGCAAAAATCTGTTGTGTTCACCTCTTTTTCTCAGATTTGTGTAAGTAGAAGGCATAATGTCCAACCTGGCTTCCAAAGTTTCTCACCTGATTTCTGCTCTTTGGTGGAGTCTCAGTGGTTACAGTGGAGTACGACAGCCTTGTAAAGGTAAGAGAAAGCTTAAGTGTTGGGTGATGGGGGACAAGATATGTATCTTCTGAACAGAAATGTCAGGTTCAGGAAGCATTAGCTCAAGTAAATATAAAGGCCTTAGGTTGTGTTCAGCTTAAGACACTGTTAATTAATCGGACAGTATCAATGCTGCCAAATCTGTATAGCTGCAGAAGGATCTGTGCTTTATCCTGACACAGGCAACATCAGCAAAAAGGTCAGCCGGTGGTCAGCATCATGCTCCACTCGTTCATCGGCACAAAGCTGAATGCTTCCAGAGGCTGAATTTTTGTGCCTCAAGGAGCATTTTTAAGGTATGTGTTATCTATTTGTGAAATCCAGTTTTCAAAAGGCAAAATAGGTATTTCTGAAGCATTTCTTCCTAGTGATGGTAATTTAACATTCCTGCAACTCAGTTCAGAGTTGTGAGTGCACCGAGCAGAGGGAACACAGCTTGATGCTTGGGCTGTGCTGTTGGCAGCTGAAATAATCTAGTCATGACTTGCAAATTAAGTGTTATGAAATCACTGATACTGCATAAACATGGAACATCTGGCTTTCATCCCTTATGACACCACCTTTTTGACTGTAAAGAAGTGCTTGCAGTAACACTGACCTGAACCGAAGATTATAAAGTAAAGGTACAAGTGTGTCAGGGTGCTTACAGACCTCTGCACTTGAGACGTCGGCAGTAATCGCGCCAAGCCCCAGCTACACAGGCAATCCCTGCAGAAATTGCAGAACTGACACACGATTTGTGCTCGGAGACTCACCCAGTTAATGGGATTATCGTCAAGCCAGGGAGAAATGTCACGCCCTTCAGGAGCTGGTCTTCAGTAATACAATGGGGGATCTATTGGAACAAGCGCTGCAATGTTAGGGTGCAATTTTACACTAAAGCAAAGTCAAACTAATGTCTTGTTGGTGCTGGAAAGGGACTGCCCTGTCACTCAGCTGCTTGTTTCCACTGTTTCCCTTGAACTAGCACTCACCTGTCCTTGCCCTCGGCCAGGCCACAGAGCAAAACAGGAATTAAAAACAACTCCACGTACACAGAGAATAAATTTTTTGGCACTTTTCTCCCCGACTGGAGTTTCCCCAAATGTTTTGTTTTTACAGCTGATGATTTTTGGGTTTGAAATATTTGTGAGTGTCTTTGGGACCATGCATTGGATATGGTCCTGCCCTCATTCCAGTTCATAGCAAAAGCCACATGAACTGCAGCAGGAACAGGCTTGCTTTATGGCTTGCAGCCTGGAAATACTGTACTCAACACAGTGTGGCCTTCCAAAACTGGATGTGATCAACAGCGTCACTGTAGTGTTTTGTTAGGTTACATGGCCAGATAATCTGTGGAGAAGCCAAATACAGACATGTTTTCTTTATAGTTAATAAAAATGCTTAAAAAAAACCTGGTGAAGAGCTGCCAAATTCGTGGAACTCAGAACATAATGCACATGCAGTAGAGTTGCCTGTCTACTGGCATAAAGGAGTGAAAGTCTCTCAAAGTTAATAGAAATATTTCAGATAAGACTAGCAGGGAATTTGTCCAGCTGTGTTTCAGCTGCTGTTGTGCAAAGTTCTAGAGAATCAGGCTTCCTCCAAAGAAACTGTGTAAGCTCTGCAGTGTCAATAAGCAGGAAGACCTGTTTACTCTATCTTCAAACAAAAAGTGCAGAGGACTCGGATGGATGAGCGAATTACTATGATTAATGAATGTGAGCAGTTTTGAAGTTATTTACTCTGGCTGGACTTGTAGATCAAACAGGAGAAAACCCACCTTGGCTTAAAACTCAAGGAAAAGTCCTTATCTTTTACTTATTTCACCTTGCAACTCTGATGGACTTAAAAACAAAGCTCTGGTAATGTATTTGTGTATTTGTCTAAGCCCATAAAGATAATCTTAGCTCTAGAGGGTTTACAGTCAAAATTATTACCTTGCAGCTCCTTGTGTACATACTAACTGCTGTGTAGCGCCAGTTGACAGAGTGTGATAGTTCACCTCTGCATGTACTTGCAGGGCTGATGTCTTAAAAAGAACAGCTGGGCACAGATAGTAAAATCTGTTGCTGCTGTCGGGTTTGTAGGAAGGTCTTTCTGTTTCAAAAGCCTTTTACTAATTGCACCTGTAATCACAGAAGAATTTTTAGTAATGCTTCTTCAGACAAACGTAGGGAATGGAGAAGTGCACCCAGCAAGATGAATCTATCTGATCCTATTCCTCCCTGATCAGTCTCCTTACAAGCCTTCTCACACTTGTGTGAAATGTTAATGTGGAAGAGGGATAGTGTGGCTCCAGTTCCTCCTGACGTTTTCAATGCATTTCCCAGGCCTGTTTTTCCATCCTGCAGTGTAAAATTAATTTTGACAAAATCTTGAGTGAATTAAACTGCAAAACAGTGATCTCCTTGCGCAACTCATATTTGCTGTCTGCCTGATTTACGTTGAAAAGAGGCACTTGGGCATGCCAATTATCCTATCTTTTATTTGCCTTGTGCATTGAGCCTTTGGCTACTAGAATTAAACCGGAAAATGCAATTAAAAGCATTAGCTGTAGCAAACATACCACAAAATATCATTATATGCTTGACAATGTTCTCCTTCATATTGTTAATCCTTGCAGATCTACCTGTGCTATTAGATTTCATATATGGATTTTATTTTTCTCGAAAGACTACGTTAATTGGAATGAGCAAGTTGCGTGCCTAATTGCATAAGGAAAGAAAAGGAAGATGTCACCATGCTGGAAAACCTCACCTGACTTTTCTTGGTGAGTATGATCAGAACTTGAACTTGATTTGAGCAAATGTTATTCGAGATTCAAAATGTTTGCGGATACCTAGACAATGTTGTTACATAATGGTTTTAGATAAACAAGCATTTGGCTTGGTGCACCATGGAAATTATTGCCTATAAACAAAGTTGTCTTCAACTGCGATGAAAAGTACAGGGAGGAAGCTCAGGTGATGGTGATCTGGGCAGATGCTTCCTACCACACACCTCCACACCTGAGCAGGGAGCATGCGCTTGTGAGCCATGCTGGTGTTATACTCCAAGGAGCAAACTTAGGTAAGGGGAGCGCAAATATGTCCCTCGCTCTTCATTCCCAAATTAAAATTAATGATCAAAGAAAAAGCAAGTCTTACACAGAGCGTAGTTACAGTAAGTTGGAAAGCCAGGAAGTGCACTGCTGTTGAACACAGCACTCAAATTCCTGTGGTTATTTCCCTGTGAAAATATTTGGGGAAAAAAAGAAAATAAAAAAGCCTGGAAATGGTATTAACTGTGCAAACTCAGGTTACTCGCCTTATCAGTGAGTCTGAGAAGCCAAGAATGCCTAATGCTAGCGCCTCTAAAACCACTGAGCTTTATGACCTTCTTTATGGTGAGAATATATGTTAAGAGTCATATGAATTGCTTACAAAACACTTTGAAAGTACATCTCAACCTCTGGTAGAAACACACCATTGCAAGAGAGACTTGCTGCCTCTTCATTGCAAAGACCTTGCAGAAATCCCCGTCACCCTCAGTTAAAACCTCTCTACCTGTGGCTGCCACCAAGAAAGTGTTTCCACAGGAAACAAATGTCTAAAGCACAAAGAGGTACAAGCAGGAGAAATAGAAGGATAAGAAAGAGAGATGAATCTGGTGAAGTCAAGCTCTGTGGTCACATATCTGCATCTCCAGTTAGGTGAGGAAACACAGATAGGCTGGCACCTCTGCAGTTAAAACAGAGCAGGTTGGAAAAAGGTGACTTTTTCATTAGCCGGGGCCTGCATTTCCAGCCCTGCATGCTGTGCTGCATGCAAACCTATTAAATACCTGACACATTAAATCCTGACAATAATAAAAAGTTGAAATTACAGGCATAAAGTGGGAGAACAGTGTTTTCGAGAATGGTAGTGTCAGGAGTGCTGATATCTCTGACTGTGGGTTGTTTGATTGCAACATTTTACCCCTTCTTGTTAGTCCTGATAAGGGTTGTAAAAGAGTATGTAAAACCAGGCAACGTTGCCCAGCTGGACTCATTTCGCTTAACGATTATTGCTCAAGATGGATCAGAGAGAAAACAGAAACGAAACTTTTTGCTCAGGACAAACGAAACTTCAGAAATGTAGGATACTTCAATGCATGTAAAAGCACACTTTTCCTTAATTGTAAGGGATTTGGTTTTGGCTGGTGAAATCTGGATACCTCTGGCAAGGTTTTGCTAAAGAGGAGAACTATCCTGATTTGCACTACTTCCTAACATTTCCCAAGCTTTCTTTTTAATGGCTTTGTAGGAGTGGTGCTGACCTGTTGTTTACGGTGGCTCCAGAAGGGCACGGCAGCTCAGGCTGAGCCAGAAAACTGGCAGGGCGTTTTGGCCAACCTCCTTCCTTATTAGTTATGAGCAGCAGGCTCGTCTAGTATTTGAAGCACTCTTTACCAAAACTACACTGGCTCATTTCTTTTCAAACATTTCAGGGAAGGGGAAAAAAGCCGAGTGGTGGGGCGTTGCAGATAAGGGACAGCAGTCCCATGTTCTTCTTTCCTTGGCTGATTAATTTATTGATCTTGCAGAAAGCACCAAGTCTGAAAGTTTTGACCTTACCCACATGTGTTGCAGTTTGCCTATTCAAAAGAGTATACTAAAATCCCACTCATGCCCTGTTTGTTTGTTCCAGTTATGGCTCTCCTTGCTCTGGTGTCAGAGGCTCTTTCACCAGCACATTAGATGAAGCAACTATAAATTCGTGGGCAAGAGTTTTATAATCTGAGTTAGCTGTATCCCTATTTAAACCTCCCTGCAACAGAGCTCAAGAGATGCTGGGTGCTCACAGACCGTAATGGCTGGGTCCCTCTCCACCAGCCGTGAGCCCAGAGCTCTGTAGGACAACATCAGTCTCTCTGTTGGCTGCAGCAGACCGTAGATAAGGTCCTAAAATGCCAATATGTCAGTCATCTAATTTCTTCCTTACTAAATAGCTAAGTCTCCTCAGCTGCTGTGAGGAGTATAATGTTTTCAGAGGACTGTCCATGCTGCCAAGCCTGCAGCAGCCCAGGTGTTGTAGGAATATTGTCAAGGAAGAAAATAGCAAACCTGCTTAGTGAGTGCAAGTGCCAGCTCATGATGGTGTGTTCATGTACTGAAATCCTTACCTGAATGAACACTGCTGACACTCTGGTGAACTGGTGAGCTGTGCAATGCCTCGCACAGGCAGGCTGTAGAAATCATATAGTTTAAGTGAAACGCGTGCAGCTGAGCGCCGGGCTAGTCGTGAATCTCTGCCTTTGGCTGCTCCAGCTCCATTCGGGAGCCCAGGAGGGGCTCCCCAGGCTGCAAACTAGCTGTTTTGATTAAATTCACAATCTCTTCCTGCAAGCCCAAATGAGTAAACGCCCTCATTGTTTTGTCTCACCATTTACGAAGAGCTGGCACCCGCCCAGCTGCTGTTCAAGAGAGAACGGAGAAGTGACACAAGCAGTGGAATTCCCCACAGCCCTACCTGGGAGCCAACAGCCGCCCCAGTCCCACCGAGGGCTGGCTCTGCCCATGGGAGTGCTGCTCCTGCTAGGGCTAGTGGAGGCATGAAAGTTTAGCCTAGCTGATCTCCAACCCTTGCTGGTTTTGTTGCTTTTTAAACTTTCCTCTTCCCCGCCCCGCAGATGACCTCCTTCCCATGCAGTAAAGATCCCCTGGCTCCTGAGACCTTACTTAGGGAAAGGATGAGGTATTAACAGGAAAAGCACCTTCTGCTCTAACTTGTTTTTCATCTGGAAAATAAGTGACTGCAAAAATGCATTATGGATCCTGGCACATAGTAGCTTTTCATGATTGATTTGGAAGGTGAAAGATGGTTTTGCTCCCAACTCCAGCTCTGGGAACAGATTGTGTCAAGCTGAGTTGCTTGGAAGCCTGCAAGTAAAGTTTGGTGACTCCTGTCACCAAAGACAAAGAGGTGCTGAGTTAACCCTGCTGCCCTTAACTGATACCAGGTTAGTAAACAAGTCTGTTGAGGAAGAGCACCCAGCTGTGTTGGCTTTACTGGGTTAATATGCAAACAGTAAACGACTTTTCACAGCTCAGGAGATACTATTCTGGGCAGGCACAGGAGAGGTGCCACGGTAAGAATAAACTCAGGATAAAGTTGCATTTCAAAGTTACACTGAAAAGTAAGTTAAAATTGGGATTTACATTTTGACGTAAAGGCCCAAAGAGATGGGATGGGTGGCTGATGTAAGTAAGCATATGCATCTGCCTCAAGGCGACAGGTTAGCAGGCATTTTTAGATCTTACTTAAACGCAGACACTCGCTTGAAAAACTCAGTCAGGTGAGAAGATCACCAGCCCAAGAAATCAAGATGATGACACTCATCAAAATAGAAGGCCTGAGCCCACCTTCATGCCAATAGCATCCTTTTAGTCTGACTGAAAGGACCATTATAAAGCTAGAGTCAGTCTATAATCCTTAATGAAGTGGTTCTAAGTTTGTACTATTGAGAGATATATATGTGTATACACAAATATAATTTATAATAAGTAGTTCCTTAGAGTGTGCTTAAAAATATACCTTGGCTCAGGCTCAAAGCTTCTGCTTCACCAGCTTCACCATATCACTCGTGGTGAGCCATACGATTCCATAGGCCATTTTCACATTTGTAGCTCTGCCTTTGATTTTCATGATTCTGCTATGGAGTTGGACAACACCCAATGAAGTCTACGTCTGTGTCCAAAGACAGTCCTTATATACAAGATGCCCTGTCTGTATGCTAACCTCTCTGCGTTTAACACTACATGCAAATCCACAATGTGCACTCTGATTAGTTGCCTGGAATCCGAGCAGATCATACAGGACTTGAACTAAGAAGCTCTCAAAGCCAGGCTTGGGCTGTGCCTCCAGTGCATTGCAGTGACTGTAAAATGACAAATAGCATCTTCCCTCCCTCAGACGTTCACACAGACAGGCAGGATGTGAGATGCAATAATACGGTATTTTGGAAGTCTGTTAAGCTCTGTTGCGCTTTTGCAGAGGAAATGGCAATGCAAAATGGGAATGCAATAGGAAACGCAGAAGTTTTTGGAGCCCTAGTGCCAGGCACGGCCCCTGACCCCTCGCACCCAGCCTCTCTGACTGCGGCAGGGAGGTGAGACAGCATCGCTGACTCCTGCCTTTGCACGCTTTTCAGCGTAGGATTTTTTGGGGGGGGAAAGAAACCCTCATAAGTAGATACAGTCATACTAAATGTATGCTGCTGCTTTGCTGAGCTGTTCTTACTTTGCAGTGTTTCATAACCCCTCAGCATGTTTGCATCGCAGGGATGAAAGCGCTGGAGCAGATGATGCGATGGCAGCTAATGCAGTGTGGAGCGTGTGCATGTGGCCGGATGGTGAAAAACATCAAAGGTAACTCATCTGATAGCTAAAATAAGCTAAACCTCAACTGCTGACTGAGCCAAGTAACACTGGCTCCCACGGGCCCCAGAGCAGAGCATCAGGGCTGCTTTCCCAGTGGGGCTCTCGGAAAGGCCCTCTCTTCCTCCCAGCATCAGGAGCAGGGTGTACAAGGCCTGTAAAAATCGCCTTTTTCTTACAATGAGTTGCCTTATGCACCATTAAGGAGCAGAAATGCCATGGCACAAGGGCAGAAATAGCTCCACTTCTCCAGGTATTACCCTTGGGGGTCGAAATGCAACCATTTCCAGGGGCACTCACAGCTCTCCAAAGAGTTTTTTGACTTCCCCCCCCCCGTGCACTCCCACACCCTTTCAGAACTGCAGACTAGAAACATACACAGGTGCCTACAGCGAGACCCGAATAACTGCACATGCCCCAACCGGTTTGCAAAATCTGAACTAATAGCAGCTAGATAGCCTGAAAAAAATCCTTACGGCATGCCAAGGATTGGAAGTGATTCATGCCGAGTTCTGACAGTTTGGTTTTTTGGTTTTTTTTTTCAAGAAATCTGAGTAGTTTCCCATTACCTTGAGTTTTATGCCTTGCCCATGCGTGAATTCACAAGTCAGGGGTTGGGTTGCCACAAATGTTTTGGTGCAGTTCCCGCAATAACGCTTTCGGTTTTATAGCGTGTTTTTAGAAACGTGCTGGACCTGTTCAAACTAGTCTTTGTTTTAAATGCTCCCTCTGCTGGCTACAGTGTGAATTATTATATTTTAATTAAAAACCTCAGACTAAAATTCGATTGTAATGAAATTACTAGTCTAACAGTTAAAAATTACTTTTCTTTATTCCTCCACCATACTCCGAATCACACATCTTGATGGCACTGAGTGTACTGCACCTGTCCTGATATTGGCACGGTGTTTGCAGGAGAGGTAGTCTTCTCTTAACACCAATTATTATTGCTGTTTTAAATCTCTTAATATAAAATGTATTTTCTCCTTTAACAAACTCTGCCTCCCCTATATCCCTAGACTGTCTTATGATGGGAAGTGCTATGGTTTGTAGAGATTTTGCTTCAGAAAAGAGCAAGTGGTTGTGATGAAAATAGTGTACTCTTGCTTATATAAAGTCAGAAAGAGTTGTTTAAAATATAGTTTCTGTAAAAACAGTTTTAAATAAGCCAGAGCTTCTTTTTGTTTTCTTTTGCCTGTCTTCCTGTTGAACAGTTGATAAACACTTTAAAATGCTGTAGAAGATCATTGTTAAAAATTGTTAAATTTACGTTAGGGGTAAAACTTAAGTCTTATATTAATGACGTGCTGCCAACTATTTAAACAACATTTATAAAAGAAATAAATGCCATTGGATTAGTGCCAGAAAAAATGGAATTAAGAGCAAGCAGAAAATGTGTGCCTCCCCTGGGGAACGAACAAAACAAAACGTGGCCCAGCTCCAAAGAGTTTTCTAAGTGGGAGGCAAGGAACAGCACCCAGCCGGGAGGGATGCAGGTGAGGGGTGGGATTTCTGGATGCAGAGGCACGGGGTTGTGTGTGGGCTGGCTGGCCATGGGGTGGACGGACACCTGGGTCACAGCCCCACCGTGCACCCACTGCTGCTCTGGTCCCACAACTGAGGGTAGGTGGTGGGAAATAGGGTGCTGCAATGGGAACAGGGAAATACAGCTCCAGCACCATCGAGGCAGCCAGTGTAATCAGAGATGCACTTGGCACCAGACTCAGCCTCCGAGCTTGTCTCTCCCGTGGGTTTTGACGTGTCAGCCAGCCCCACATAGATGTCTCATACTCAACAGCACTGTAGTTCTGCAAAAAAAAAAAAAAGTGTGCTGTATCTATGGCAGATTAACACTTGAATTAAGATGCCTCCCATACTCATCTAATGCCATTTGAAGATGCTGTTGAGGATTTTGTGGCAGACGCTTTGTCGGTCCTCAGGCAGCAGCTCAGCAGCACCCATGGCAGTGAGTCCTTCAGCGGGTGCTGGCTGTGCATCCTCCCGCAGTGGCACCCGGCACGGGGTGATGTGCACGGCTGCACCCAGCCATGGGAGGCACTGCCCTGGCCTTGCCAAGCCCTGCACAGTCAGACTTTTTACTAAATCTAAGAAAACATAACTGGAAAAAAATGCTTTATGAGGCTAGCCTGGTTTTAATGCATTCAATTCAATGCAAGCAGCAGTATGACTCCTGCCGACTTAAAAATAGGCTTATATGTCCTTTGAAACTTTTTCCCCCAGCACTTCTTTCAGAAGGAGGAAAGCTTTATATTCTGTGAGAGTCACAGGACCCTGCCGGACAAAATAGCAAACACTCCCACATTAGGGTATTTCAAAAGTAATGCTGCTATGACCATTAATTAATGAGAGAGCAGGGGAAGAAAATGGGTAACAGTTCAGAAAGAAAGCATGTGAAACGAAGGCAAATGGGAATGAAAATGGAACTAGGACTTCCACTGGCTAAAACAGATTTCACACATACATGTAATCTACAAACATATAGAAATGTGTTTATAGATCAGAATGGAGAACAGGAGCTCCGCTGTCTATCTTGAAAGAGAAGAAGAGCACTAGTGCAGGTATTGTCCACTATCCAACATCAGCAGATGTGGTCACCGTTAATCATTTGGCAGAAATGAAGTAAGAGGAGGTCACCCTCGTGGCCCACAGACACACAGGAAAGGTTTCCTGCCTTGAAAACAACCACTTTGGCTTTGGTTCAGCATTTCTTCGCAAACTCTGAGGTCTCCCATTTTGTTTCACTGACCTCTGCTGAGAAAACTTGAATTGGAAATGTTGTACATCAGAAAACAAAATCAGTGGTCCTGGGGAAAAAAAAAAATCATCACAGATCTATTTCACTTTATTTATTTGTTCTTCATTTTGATAGCACATCTCAATCACACTTGGTAATTAGATCTTACAAGATCTTTCCCCTGCACTGGGGAAAAAGCAAAAAATGGTCATGCATAAGATACTGAATGCATTCGCACCAAGTATTTTGTACTTTGGGGTTTTGAACGTCATAAATAAGAGAACATTAAACCAGCTGGTTCTGGTTTTTTTTAACATCACTGTTACAGATCATAGCAGCTTAAAAGGTTTAACACAGGTTAATCTACTTCTAGTATTTTTATTTGAAAAAGTTTCTAATAAAGTTTGGTAAGAGATTAAAAAGAATATAGAGGCCCAAACACTATAAAATAATGTTTTAAAGATAAAGCAGTTCTTTTTATTTTGTAGGGCTTGAAACCCACAATGGCCTTTCTGCTTTGGCTAGGGATGCAATTGTGGAATTACTTAGATGAAGGTTAGGAAATTCAACTTATTGGTGATTTTTATGCACCATGAAACATCTTTAAATAGGTTTGGGCTATTAGAAATGCTGAACAGCCATCCTTTAAGAGGTCCTAAGCTAGGGAGACAAAACCTCCATTTATTCCTGTAAATATTGGCCAAAATACTGGAGACCTGCTATTACAGTTCACAGGTCTATGAAATAGGATACAAATGACTATAGGTTCTGTTATGAGAGTTTTGGTTTGTTTTTTTTTTAAAGCCTACATTTGAATACTTTGACAGCCATCCGAACAAGATATTCTTGCAATGGATAGATAAAGTCTAATTGTAGGAGGGGGAAAAAAAAAAAAGCTATCTACAAAAAGCAGCTAGCCATACTCACTGATTTAATCAAAAGAGAAGTAGACAAACTTAACTTCTTTGAGAAGACTGACTTTTTACTATGCACAGGTAAAATATTGTTACCAATACTTGCTCTGATCCTACAACGTGTACAGTGCCCTAAACTGCTTTGGGGAATAACCAAGGAATTAAGGTGCTAGGTACACCCGAGGAAACGCTTTAGGAGACAGAGAACACAACACATGAACTGAGGTGTTGTAACATGCATTAATCTTAATCTCTTGATAGCAGGCATCAGCTTTCTGTAACCATGCCTGCAACCATGCCTGCCAGCCCCGGTTGAGCTCTCAGCTGAGATGATAGTGCTTGGTTTCTGGGAGCTTGCACCAGCTCAGCTGTCAACAACCCTCAACTTTCAACTTCAGGCACGGGGACTGTGTGCAAAGGAGAACAAAGCAAAGCAGGAGGAAAGCTGAGTTTGACTGAGTTTGGACTAACACTTACTTCAAGGTTTACACTGAATTTTAATCAAGTGTCTTGTGCGGCTATATACTAAAGGTCTTTTTATAGCTGGAGCTCAGACCTTTCTTTATATGTTACAGGATCCATCACATATCTTTGCAGCTATCACTTACTTAAACCATATAGCTCCATGATAAAAGCAGTCAAGATATTTTGACAGAACTAGTTAATACTGCAACATCGCATCCACATTCTGCTGCGATCTTGGATGTCGCATCAAGCTGGTGATGACTTAGTAAACACATTCAGTCCAGTTATATACTTACTATGATTTCTGGTGCCAAGACTTTAATGTGCTTCAGTGCATGAAGGAAATTTACAACTGACTCCATGAAGATATATATTCCAGCTCTCCATTTCATTTCAGTTAAAAAACCCAGCAGCAATTACATTATAGCTTCATAGCAGATATTTATAACTTAGCTATAAACAAATGCTGATCTAAAGCTTTGCAGACAGCTCTCAGGCAAACTTAATTATTATAGAATTTATAGGAATATTAACGACTTTTTTCCAGTACTACAGTTACTACTATCTTTTAATGACGACAGGTAGATATAAATTACATCTTTTCTGACATGGGTTTACTCCTTAAGTGGGAAAGTCAGGAAGAAGCCTGTTGTTACAACTCAGTGTAATGATATTTTTTGACTCTCCAAGTCATGGTCTAAAGTCAAGTAAATGGAATTGCCTCCATACAGTGGAAAGGACACTGAAGCAGACTGTTCTTCAAGATCAGAAATCCACCTTTTGAATGAACATAATTTTGGTTGCTGTCTGTTAAGTGTAAATTATATCTACTGAAGTTGTGTTTATGGGGGAAAGGAGGAAAGAAGGTTTAAATCTAGAAAAAAAGTTTGAATTCTTCTGCAGTGTTAACTGCATTATCTTGACCAAAATTTTTTCTGATTCAGATTGTCACTTGGCTGCTCTAACTCCACAAAGTCTTTGTAACGATCTAAATGGAGAAAGAATCTGAGCCACTGTTGAAACATCTTTGGCTTGTGACCTCCATGTGAACCTATGCCCCGAAATGAGTTTCAGCCTGCATGACTGAGCCTACACATAGGCCTTCTCTCATTAATAGCTCTTCTTAATACATACAAACACATTAACTACCTGATGTTTCTAGGAAGCAACGATTCAGCAAAGCCATTCTCTTATTTAATTTAAATACCAGTGAAATACAGGCTGGTCTGTATATATTTTAAATGACATAAGGCAGTTTGATCTACCAGTACCTTTTTTTTTTTTTTAAGAACCTTTCATAATCCTGCCATAAGAAACACTCTAATGAAACTGCCTTTGTCATGATCTCCCAGCAGCCAAGAAGCCTCACCTTATGGTATTTTCACAGGAGCCAGGACAGAGATGAGCTAACTTCCCAGAAGGACCCACAGCCTAGCCGCACCACCCGTCTCATGGGGCAGGCTGCTCGCAGCCAGCTATTAGAGAAGGATGAAAAATCAAAAGGTAGGGGATCTGTTCAGCGCCTGCCAGTCACCGTCACATCCGTGTGCTTCACCAACACCTGCTAATTCAGCTTCACAGCTCCTTTGTGAGGTAGGAAATTACTCCTCTCTCTCTTGCAGAAAAAGAAAGTGAGGCATAAGGAGATTAAGTTGTTCCTGGGGTCCCACAGGAAGCCTGTGGTAAAGCCAAGGACAAAGTTAATCCACTAGTTTAGTTACGGGTCAGCCATTCTCTTCTCTTTGCCTAGAAACACTGGGCTGTTGACACAACCTTCATTTCTGCAAGCTGTAAGCATCCTGGAAAATATACACTGTCCCAAGCGGTTTCATTCCCTGCCCTCCTTGTCTGAATTTTAGAGACTGGCTCAAACTGTAGAGATTTATTGCACAATAGCAAGATCATCTTACCTAGTGTTTTGGGTCAGTCTACAAGACAGACAAAATTTAGCTGCAAAGCTCAGATTTAAGTCTTCCATATAGATTACAGCCCACTTCTGTTTGCTTGCTTCCCTCCTTCCAGGAAGCATGAAATATAATAAACACTACAAGCACAAAAGAAAAATCAATGAACAAAAACTTCTACTATTAATTACAACATTAGTGCAAACCACACAGCAGATTATTTTTAGTAAGCTCAGTATTTTCTGTAAGGAGGTCACATTCTTTAGCCAAGTAAGTAGTCAGCTTTGAAGTTCACTCACATAAGCAACCTGGATTCTGCTGCTACATGTAATATTTTATCCTACATATTTGTATGCATGCTGTAATACTTTTTATTGAAAATATATTAGTCCTGTGCTTTTATAAAATATAAATAACTAAAAGGCAGCAAAGACCAAATTCCAAAGCTGAATTACATGTTTGGCTAAGAGACTTGTCTAGCATCATCTTAACTGTCTAGAAAAGCTTTTTTTTTTTTTTAAATTCCTATCAGCCATTTGTCTATGTGCCTAAAAGCTGACACCTAAATCCATGCTTGACATTCAAATGCATGGCTCTGCTGTCAAAGAAAAGAGTGCTCACATTTTCTTTGACATCAAGTGCTCACCACTGTTGAAAACTAGCTCCCATTTTTACATATTCAGACGTAGATGTACGTGTTTGGCTTTACTTCACACCATTTGAAAATTTGGCCTTTGTACCTAATCAAGAGTCAAAGCTTAGAAAGTTGCAGCCAGTTAAGAATGCTACAGGAATGCTGACCTCCCTGCTCAACATTTGTTTACGTTTGGCAATTGTCAGCTGAAAGGAGGGGAAAACAAATCAAAGTTTGAAAAAGTATTTCTCAAAATACTTTGCTGGGCAAGGCCAATAGAGCTAGTGAGTGCTGTAGTTAGTGGTCTGTAACCCCCAGCAGCTGCAGCAGAACGGATGAAGTCAGAATTTGGAAAAGTGCACTTTTTCATTGTTGGCTTTTTAGCAAGAACAGACAGCAGAGCTGAGCACCCTGTGTCTTCTAGAGAGACTCTCTTCAGAGGTTTTCATCCAGCCATTTTATATAGCTGCTTCTGGTCTGAATGCCCGCAGAGAAATCAGTAGGCCAAACAGTGAATATCATACAGCCATGAAAGCAGTCATCGAAGTGATCGAGCGTGACTTCCACGCCGGCGTTCTCCAAGCGCTTGGCGTACATCACCCCGTCGTCTCGCAGGACATCATTCTCACAGGTCAGGATGTAAGTCTTTGGCTGCAGCTGCAGAGTTTCATTTTCTGCAAGGAGTGGGACTGCTCGTACGTCAAGCAGCGCTGGTATCTCCTGGATGATTTCAGCCTTGCCTGTGGTTTGTATTACAGGCTTGTAGTTCTTTTTGAACGATGAAGGCAGTAGAGATGTCCAGTTCAGACGTCCTCTGAAAGACAGAGCTTGGCCAACATCAAGAGCAGTGTGGTTGTTAATCAATAGTGAGTGAGCCAAGTTGTAATTACCATTGAAATAATCTATCCAATAGTTGATCATGACATAACGAGGGAGAACAGGCATATTCATGTTCTGCTGATAAGAAGGTGTATTGAAGTCAAATGCCTGGAGGACTGGATAAATTAAGGCCTGTAGTTTCGGTCTGATGGTCAAGTGCTCATCTTTGCTAAGCTGTGGGAAAAATACAAGATAGAATTGGGATTATACAGAAAATAAACATTACAGTATCAACCTAGAACTTCATACAACCAGCCATTCATTTGACAATTTTTAGGCTGAATTCTGCTCTTATGCAGATAAAGTTGCTCTTTTGTCTGAAATATTAGCAATCTGATCTTTTTCTTCTCTTTTAAGGACGACCATTCAGGCACACCCAGTATCCTGTCTCCAGCACAAAGCAGTGGCAGAATTTTATTGCAGGGTGCATGAAGAAAAAAAAAAAAAAAACCACGTGTGAAGTGGCACTTCTGTAACAGTGCCCAGTTTAAGAATTGGCAACTGAAGGACTTCCTGAATCAAAGGAGCTATTCTTGCTTTTAACAGCTTTCCATGGATTTTTCTTCCATGAATTTATCCGATGATTTTTTTTTTAGCATATACGAATTGTTGGCATCAACAGTGTTCTCTAGCAAAGGCTCACCATGTGCAGAAGGACCTCTCTGTATTTGACTTGACCCTGCCATCTGCATCTGATTTGAGCCTACCAATTATACATTCGGTGCCCCCTAATTATTTTCCTGGAAGAATCAGCAAACACTTGTTTTGCTTCATCTTCTATACAAGATACATGGTTCTCTATCATATCTCATCTTGTTTGAAAAGAATTATGCATCAGGAAAACGAATTAGGAATGCTTTTTCCAAAACACAGTGCTATCATGTTTATCAGTCCTCAAATATTGAAACTTTTATTGTAATTGTCTCTTATTAATTTTGCCACCCTAATTCAATATCGTAAAGTTGTCACTTTAAGTAGTTGTCTGGACATGGTATCTGCTTTCTTATCACCAATGGTTATGGCAATATGAAAAAGCTAATAGTAATATTTCACTCAACCATGAAAAATATTATTACTTGCCCCAGGCTGCCTTTAAAATCTTGGCTCGTTTAAATTCAGGTTACATTTAAACTGCAAATACACAAAAGAAATTTCCTTAAAATTGCAAAATGCTACAGGAAGACAATTTAACAGAAGAATTAAGCTTCCTTTATTGTATTTTTTTTTGTCCTTCATTTGTATTTGAAAGAAATAAAAACGTATTTTCAGAGAGCAGCTTCTAAAAACAGGGAGCTGAATTGCTAAATTATGCCTGTAGCTAGTTACCTACTTAGAAAAATAAAGAATTCACCAGCAAAAGGGGTAAAAAAAAAGTCATTTAGCTATTTGCTCTTAAAATCTGTCCCATAACAACTCATAACTGTAGTAAGACATTGCAAGCTATGTGATTCATATTGCGATTGACTCATTTTTCTTCTGTAAAGTGACTAGATGCTGGCTTTCCACCATTCTGTCTTTAAGGTTGGCACATCACCTTGTGATGACAAAGCACAAAGAGTCTGTCAGCCTACATGCATCACTGAATTAGGGTTTGTCGTAATATAGTACATAACAGACGCTGGATGTTACCTGCTGACACACAGCAGCTGCCAAATTTCCTCCGGCACTATCACCAGAAATTGCGATTCGACTTGGGTCAACTGAATACTCAGCTAAGACATCAGGCTGCAAAAAATGCTTAGTAGCACGAAGAGCATCATGGAATTGCTCAGGGAAGCACACCTCTGGTACCAGCCTGTATCTACAAAGAAAAGAGATGAGAGAAAATTATTACCGTCAATGCACCTCTCTTTCAGGATTAATAGGTGATATCAGGTATTTCTTAATGGCAAATAACTATTTCATTAGGATAAATATTATGTGAAAAATAGGAGGCGTGCAATACTTATGTAAGACTTAATCTTATAATTAATGCTCTAATTCTGAAAGATTAATATGAACCTACTAGATATAAGTAATACCAAGATAGTATAAAACTGTGCAGCACTTTCCTAGGATTTCCCAATAGAGGATTTAATCACACATTACAAAACTAAATGAGTATTTAAAACACCCTTGGCAAGGCAGTCATGACAATCAGGCTGGTGTTGGTCCAAATCCCCACGTTAACTAGTACGAGGGACAGTAAATCATATATGCCCAACAGATTCCACTGAGCCAGTTCTGTTTCCCAAATTTTTACCTATGCTCAGGAGAGAATGAACCTTGCTATACCTCTGTGCCATGAAATGAACAATAGCCAAGAAGTGAATACCAATTTGCTCCAATGCAACAGATTCAGTAATTCCTCTCCTTCACTGAAGAGCAGAGCAGGAATATACCCGTTGTGCAGGTGGAAAAACTGAGGCACAGAGAGCAAATGGTCTGCCCAGGAACAGTCAGCAGCTGAGTCCCATTCATGAAATGTTCTCAGTTTCTAAGTAACAGTGCAGGAGAAATCTATTCATATTTACTGAATAATTTGTAAGCTAAGAGTTGGTACTAGGACTTAATGGTACAAAGCATGTCTTCTGTTTGTAGCTTTTCAATCAACAGATTTTACATATTCTCAGTAAAGCCAAGCAAAACAAAATCCAGGTTTCTGATTCAAAACATTTTCTTCAGAATCTAAGCTAAAAAAAGTTTCATATGCAGAATAAATTTTAAACTTAGGTTACACTAAAAGTGTTTCAAAATCCAGATCTGACCTGCTTTCAGAAAGCACTCTATATATTGCATCAACTGCAAAGGATTGTGAGAAAGTCCTTTGGGAACTCCTCACAAAACTGGATAACAGACTGTGCATATATCATGAAAGCAAGACGTGCAATTAAACCAATGAGAAATCTAATTAGTCTTCACTAATTGAGTACAAACGCCTTGACTGAAAGATATAATGGCTAAGGAGAAGAGGTAAACAGTAACTCAGAGAAACAGGCAGAATTATACCACCATAAATCAGAAAAGGAGTAATAAGGAACTTTTCAGTCCTATGATCACTGCTCGTCTAGAATAATCAACAGCTGCTTTTTTACTTTTCATTGTTTCTACTAATAAACAACAAGAAAGTGGAAAAAAAAAAAAGCTACCCTTTAGAGTATGCTGTAAGTATTGAATGAGTAACATCAACTCCATATAACTAAGTTCAGTTAGATCACAGAGCTTGGTCTGTAATCAACTGCAGGTAGGAAACTTGAGTACTTATATCAAGTAATTGGGTTTGCAAAAGAAAATATTGACAATGAGGATGGGAAAAGTACCAATCAAGTTGGAGTCATCTAGGTAATGTAGTTAGCTAGTTGAGAGGTTTGTTTACCTCGAATTGTTCAGCAAGTTAAAAAAGCAGCCCTGCTCCTCTGTTGTCTGGCACCCTAGCAGTCCTCTGCTCGAGTGGAGTACAAGTCTTAAATGAGATGACTGGAACAGTGGGAGACAGAGAGCAGCAGGAAACTGCCAGACTCCACGGTGTATTCTGCTTAATAAGTAGGGGTAAAACAATTTCATAATTTTTATATTGCAGACCCTTGCTCAATATGACTTAGAAACTGTGGTTTATAGACAGACTTTAGGGGGGTTAATATATATATTTTAATATTAGATATAAAAAATTTATTTTTTTATATATATAGATATAAAAAATACACCTTGTAGCAGCAGGAGTGGCCACTGAGGATGAGAAAGTCCCTTTTGCTACATGTGGAGGCATGGAGATGTGGTTCAGCCTTCCTTCGGATATATATCATGTCCAAATGTGTTTGGGTTTTTTGTTTGATTGTTTTTAAAGTTCACAAGTATTTACTGAATCATAACTTGGCACTTGAGTAATCTCAGGTTTTAGCTGCACTCCATACATGTAGATACAATTGCAAGATGCACTAAAATTTGCATTTTAGTATTTGTTCAACTGAATTAAGTGCTACTCTCTTTTCCCACATTTCTGCCTTCTAAAGTGAGCTCTAAAACGATTAGAAACCCAAATGAATTTTTGATACCATTCCAATTTTTTGTGATTTTAAAGGGTAAAAATATCAGACCAGTAAAGAGAATTATTGTCCAAGTTAAAGCCTTATACACAAGGCAGTAACAAGGGAAAAGCTAGAAGAACTCTGTTACACATTTCAAATACCTTAAAATTACTCGATCAGTTTTAGATTACTCACTCAACTGAGACAACTACAGCATTGAGAGATTCAGCCATGATTCTGCAGAGATTGTTATACAGGCTTGTTCCTGGAACAAAAGGACACGGTATTAGGGACATAAGAATCCGTTTATGTCAGTATTCACATAGGCATACGTAAGCCTTCTTAGAAAATATAAAGATATGATACAAATATAAGCAAAGTAAATGAGGTCAGCTTGCAATAGATAAAGTGCCAAATACATATCGTAGCAGAAGGAACATAATTCACGCCTTGAGAAGTCCTGCAGTCTAGTGCTTTCTTTCTCATCTGTTTCTTGGTGACTTGGGGCATGTCATTTCATCCACCTATCACAGTTCTCTCGGTTGGGCAAAATTTAAGGTACCCAGTGGCTTGGGGACATTAGCATCCAGAGACAGTTATCACTGTAGGAGTCACTGCTTGTTCATTTTGTTATAGCATGTATTGCTTAGATTCGAATGAGTTGCCCTATTAACGTCAACTTGAGCTACTCATTTAAGGGAGGATTTATCACAGCTATCCTGTTTATCAATGGACTGATTTTCTTTAATTTTATTCCCTTCCAGTTACTTAATCGTTGGTTTCCAGTACTATAAAATATACTAAGACTCCAAGCATTTTCTAAAGTATCTAGCTTTAGAATTTAATATTTAGCTGTAACATTTGGGCCATTAACTTCTGCATCTTGGACTCGAGGATAGCATCTGACATAGCTGAATTATAGTCATCCAAACAAAGCACAGTAATTTAGTATAAAATTTTTGCACAACAAGAGTCATGTGCAAACTGTTACAGAACAAATGAGGTGGACAGGATGCTAGCAAACATCCCTTAGGTAGGCCCAAGAAAACCCATCTCAAAGCACAATTCCTCTGTAGAAAATGAGCAAAATTCTCAACTGCTGTAAGGACTGCAGGACAAAGAGACTGGGATTTCCAAAGGCACACGAAGGACAGATTTTAAAGTTATTTAGGAACCAAAATCTCACTTAAATCATGGTCTAAGCAATTTATACATGCATAGTCCAAATGCAATCAATATAGTCTTTGTTTTGGAACATTTCGAAAAACCCCATTAATATTCTTTTTCTATAGATGAAGCCACAGAATGCATCAGGGCTGTATGGACTTCACGATGTCACAGGAGCAACAGGGAAGCAAAAGGGGGAAAACTGCTATTGGGTCTGGATCTTGGAGCAGCCATAAGAACCGCACACTCTTTCTCCTCCCAAGGCCTTCCTCCTCCTGTACGATGTGGAAAGATCAGTGGTTAGCTTATCATTGTCTATAGCTACACCTTACCTTCTCTGATCCTGTTTGTGGCTTCCAAGTTAATTGGAGTAAATAGCATTAATTTTCAAGGTAATTTCTGCTAGCGGTGGGAGGGGCCCAGACCCCAGGATGGTAACTCACCTCTACACTTTTCCTTCATCACACCGCCTGTTGTCTGTGATCAGGAGCATGTATTCCCAAGTATGCATTATTTAAGAGCCAAACATTAGCAATGCTGTTACATGCAGTGCTGTTCAGCTCACTCTTCTGCTAATTACTGTGTGAAAATGGGGCAAACCCCTTACGCGTAGTCACTAGATGCCCATCACCAAGGATCGACTTTCACACATGACCACAGAAAACGGGGGCTGGCCCAAAAAGCTCATCCGGGCATCCCAGGAATTTAAACAGTATGCTGTTTTGTCTCTCAGGATGCAACAAAATTAACCTTTTGGTCCTTTTACAGCTCATGTGCAGGTAAGATACGCATTTTTGCTGTGTGTTCGTGGTCTTTTCCTGCCTCTCTCCTTAGAGCCAATCTATCAGAGTGGAGACAGTTTCTACTGAATTCAGGTACGTCTTAGCAGAATTATCATCCCTGGCAGGAAAAACAGCTTTTGGCTTCTCCTGCTAGGAGAAAACCAGACCAGAATCTTATTTAATTACCGGCAGACACATACTTGCACTTGCCAGGGCCCAGCCCCCTCCGTGGATGTAAACAACGCTGCGCTTGAGCCTTTCATCTCGCTTTGCAGGAGGTTCAAACACTCTGACTTCCACACCGTCAAAAACAGCATCCGTGATGTTAATGTCTTCGGAGGAGACAGACTTCAGCTTGTCAAAGGTACAAATCAAATAATTCAGAACTATCAAGTGATGGCTGAGTCTTAGATAGTGAATCAGGTGACACTAGGAGAAAAAAAGAAAAAGAAAAAAAGAAAAAAAAAAAAAAGGAAGATTCCTGTTACTTCAGAGCGTGTCGTACAGTCTGCACTGATGTTTAATGCAAATGTCCTCAAAGGCAGGTCCTGTACGAAAACGAATACAGATTCTGAGAATATTCACCAGAAAATGAATTATTATCAAAGACCTCTAATGCTTTTAAAGCTGTATTGAAACAAAACCCTGTTCATAAAAGAGTCTTTGTTGTCAAAATAAATCAAACCACGAGCACTACGTGGATCAAGACAACTGTGTATGAGCACTTGGATCCTTGCCTTTGAAAGCCACCTCCGAAAGGAGATAAACCTCACCAGCACGCTCCACTATGGGACTTGAGAAACTCCTCAGACTGGTGCCCACAAAGGGCAATACTACACAAGCATAATGTCTGTGGTGGTAAGGTATCAAAAATGCAGTGTCTTTCTCTTGTTCCACCCCAAAGCATAAGTCTTTCCACTTCCAAATTGAGAAAATTCTCAAGGATTGCAAAGAAATTTGAAAACAGGAATGGTCTTAAAGGAATATAATGGTTGTTTATTGGCTTGTCCTGTATTTACCTGCTGAATTGGGAAGGATCTGAAACACTATCCAAGAACCATGCCAGGTCAGTGATTTTTTTTTTTTCCAACCCCAGAGACTAAAGCGTGTTACTTTTTTTGTGGAGGTAAAACACTATGAAAATGAAGAATGATCTGAGCTTTCTGTCCCCTTAGTGGTAGAAGGAGAGAGAGATTTTATCCCCTTTGGCTATCCAGGATTTTTAGTTTCATGTTTTTTTAAAAAACTTTGCCCTGAATAGATTAAAAACCTGTTTCTCTCAGCAAACAGTACTGGGATCCAGGGCACTCCTCCAGCCTAAATGGTCATGACCTGCTCCCCATGTATGACCTGCGCACTATTTGTAGTGCATACTTGTTCCCACTCCCTAAATGGTGCAGAAGGAATGGCAAAGGGTGAGCCAAAGGACTGCAGGGACTACCATGTCCAGACTGGCCGTTAAAAAGAAAAAGTAGTGGAGGGTCTTTTCCCTCTTGCAAAGTTAATCTCTATCCTAGTGATGAAGGCTAGCAATTGGATAATCAGCTGAGCCTTTTGTAAAACTTTCTCAGTCAAGGCAATGGAGTTGGCAGGTAAAATTAATATATATACCCAATGTACACCTGTAGGACCACTACCATAAGGAAAATGGTCAGCTGTGACCTGTTATTTTTCCTACAGGTACCAAATACTTGGAATAAAAGGTGTACTGTTAGGTGCCACGGGGCTTGTCTACACACGACTGCTTTACTGTTTTAATTCTGCTAGTACCACTAGTGCAATGCAAACCTGCTAGTACAAATTAAAGATGCTGACACCTGAGAGCGAGCGGGGTCACGCAGGTACCGGTCTAACTGCATTCATGTTGTTAAACTATGGGAACTATCCATTCTTCACGTGTACAAAAACCAAGTGGAAGCCACGTCTGGTTCCTCATGACAGACACGATTTTGCAAGTAAGAGTTTCAGAATCTCTTTCTGGTTTCTATTATCTGTTCACAAGGGCAGCTATTTCACTTTCTTGACTTGGGTTTGTTAACAGTAGTTCTGCAGTACCGTTTTCACAGCTACTTTTAGTGCCAGGTTTCAGCTTCTCTGCCAGGAGCGCCTGCTCATGGCAAAGGAAGGGCTAGCAGAGGCAAACACACACCTCCAGAGGAAAAGCAAATTTTGAAGCATTCAGCAGCACCTATGCCAAAGAAGATCTGTCTCCTTAGGTTTACAGCACCAGCTCCTTCCATGTAACTTCTTAATCTGTCATCATTAGTTTGAATGTAAAAAAAATGAAATATTGGCTTTCAGTCAGGTGCTGTATAGAAAAGACCCTGCACAGCCCCACTTCCACTGCAGATCACTGTAGAAAAGAGACAAGCTTTGATATTTCCCCCCCCAAATCTACAACAAATACGATGGGCTGCTACGCGAGTGGGGAGAGGAATCCACTTCCAAAACAAGGATTTAAAAAAATTACTGTCTTTTCTTGCTTTAGCTTGTGGTAATGTCACCCTGCTGAGATAGTCTGGTGGGAATCCAAATTTTAAAATGTTTGCTGCTTTTTGGATGGAATATAATTTCTTGATACTGCAAGGATTTTCTCTGGGAGAAGAAACACAAAGTATCCACCCAGCAGGAAGAAATGCTGAATTTGTACAGCTGTTTGTATCTCTGAATTTCAGATAATGCTTTTTTCCTACCATTACTTAAAAATTCCCACAGGAAAACCCAGTTTGAGTTTGAAATCTGGAGAGCACCGCATCTGTTAATAACTTGGCATACAATTTACTGGGCTGCCATTGATGTAACCAGCTAAAGATCTGATCCTCCCTGTGCCCCATGGAAGTTCCCAGCGAAGGTAACCACTGGGAAGCAATTTTAGAAATACTGCCGGGGTAATAACGTTTTTGCAGATTTTTTTTTTTTTTTTTTGCCTGACCTGACTGCGCTGCAGAAGACATCCCATTTTATTTCTCTCCCACTTCAGTTCACATTCTTTGTAGACAAGATTACCACATGTTCCCTGGAATCAGAAATGTTTCATTTTCAAGGCTAGTTAGTGTTGTTTACTGGGAAGGGTTTTGCCCTGTTCTTAACCTGCAGATGGCCACAGTGCTCTGCGGTTTAATGACATACTTTCATGCCTTCTGCTCCCCACCCCCCCATAATGGACCACTCTTTCCAAGAATGCAAAAAACAAAAACCTGGAAGAGATGCTTTGTACATCAGGGTACAAAAGCAACAGTGCTCATTTTTTTTTCTGTTAGGCATAGGCAGGTTTTTTTGCCAAGCACTTATCAGACAGATTCTTTCTAAGTGTATCTATCTAATCAGCCTATTTGGTTGTCATTTATAAGGCATCAGGATTGCACTTTTTGCTGGCAAAGAGCTAGTCTTGTCCAAAGTTCTTACAAATAAAATTCCTATATGTTTTTTCTCTATAAATAAATATTTAAACTAGATGTATCTTATCACTCTGTAATAGAACTACTGGCAGAAGATAATGTGTTTAATTGTTGGCTCTCTTCTAGGACTACGTTGCCACCCAAAGGGCAGACCTGCCCATCCTCTTGGCTGTGCTTCCCTGGCACCCTTCTTGTGTTGGCACCGTTGAACGCGAAGCCTCAGAGCATGACCTTGCTGCTCCAGCTCAGCATGAACCCAGCAAAACCAGAGAAACAACAACTAAACTTCAGCCAGGTCACCAACTTAACCGATAACCCAAGGGAAGAAAGAGGGAGTGGGGGAAAGGCTGGAACCAGCCCTTTTGGCAGCAGTCCACAGTTGGATTGCCTTAAATCCATTATAAAACTGTATCCAGTCATCTCACGTGAGCAATAATAATTGTTTTGATCTTTGCTGGTATTTGTGATTTTTACCACCCTTCCTGTGACAACATGCAGGACTGTTGCAGGCTATCAAATATAGCACTTAAATATATTTGGGAATTACACCTGTGTGCATGTGTATGCATGTGGAAGAGAGAAACAGTGATGTTCTCTGGTGAAAAGCGAGACAGGACAGTGCTGTGATAATAAAACCTAGTGAAAAGGAAGAGAAAGCAAAAGGACAAGGGGGGAATTAAAAGACTACAGAAAAAAAAGTAGAGACAAACTCACAGAAAAGAGGAGCTAGTATAAAGATGAAAGCCCTATGGGCAATTAGCCCAGAACCGCAGTGCCAGCCACAGGCACAGCACATCACTCAGTCTGGGTCACAGCCACAAGTTTTCCCATGTAACGACTAGCTTTATGCATCTGTCTGAACACACACTTTTATTTTCTGAACAGGTAACTCTGGGGAGATGTGGCTGGTGAGCTTCGTGGCACTATGGGCTGGACTGAGTAATGGGCTGACCCACACCGAGAGAGCTCAGCTGCTGGGACGTGAGGCAGAGCTGGATGAGCAGGAGGAGCCCAGGAGAAGAGGGCTAGACAGGCTAGCGAGGCAAATGTGAGTATTTTGCTGGCGTTTGAGCCAAGTCAGCAAATAACCACTGTGGACGCATTACAGAGCCCTACTGACAATCCATCGCTCACTTCTGATTGCAGCTTTTCATTTTGGGGCCGTTGGCTCCCCGTGACCCATGGCTGCCTCGGCAGCACTGTGATTTACACTCACACCATAACGCTCCCCAGCTCTCCAAGTCAGGCAAAGCAACCGCTACAGCCACAATCTCCTTCTCTTTTACCAGGACATCCCCGTAACAGGGGTTTTCAGGTAGGGCAACCCAGGGACCCCCTAGAGACTAAACTGTTTAAGACTTTCCTTCTGGTAAACTCTTTGGCGAAGGGTAACAGAGCTTGAAAGATTTAGTTGATGTAGGAGAAGATTTTCAATAAATGAAGAAAGGTGTCAGGATTGTGATAAAAGGCAGACAGAATGAACAAAGTACTGCTCTAGAGAGGCACCATTACTTCACTTCTAATCACCAATATCTGTCCCTAAAGTATTAGGATTCTTCCGTTCGCTCCTCAGCTGGTGATTTCATGAAGAATCCCAAATGCTCCCTGCTGTTATGCCTACATCTCTCATGAACATGTACTCCATATTAGTCATGTGTTCTGCATTACCAAAAAAAAAAAAAAAAAAAATATCCCCAAAAAGGTTTTCTGTTGCTAATATCTATTAACCTCTAACAGTACCCAGCACATTGGGATTCTTTGTCCTCATATGACTTCCGTAGCTGACACTGTCCAGCTTCGCATCTCTGACCTTTAGCCACGAAATTATTGCAACGGGCCACGTTCAAATAGCGCACAAAGGCAGCATGCCTCTGAAGCCAAGCCGGATCCATCAGCTGCTTCCTCTACTGCCTTCGCAGCTGGTCAGACCCAAGGTCCTGCCGTGACCTTTCAGGCCTCAGCAGGATCAGGAATTAAGCAAACAGCTAAGGTTCTTTTTTCATATAACACTACTCAGGACTGAGCGAAATCTCACTCATGACTCAAATGAGTAATGATGCTGGAACTGGGCGACTGAACTGGCTAAGACTAAGCTTCCTACCTTAAAAGATGCAGATACTATTGTCAATTCTGGCATCACTTTGCAGAACACATTTCTGTGACATTAGAGCCCAAAATGCCAACGACAATCTCTGTAGTCAATAATAGAGATTAGCAGAAAATAAAGAGGAGCATTTCCCCATTTAGCTGTGTGCAGAACATATTGTTTTGTGTGCATTTCAGGCAGTTTATCCTGTTTAGTGGTGAATGTCTATTTTCTTTCATTTTACAGAACCATTTCTTAATGCAGGTGCATTATTGCCCAGTAAAGAATATGTATTTTTAATGCTGTTATAGAAAGACAGTCTTCAAAGACAAGTGCTCTTAGTTTTATGAATTTCCTTTAGAACTGAAAAGAAACCAAGATGACAGTTTTACAGTTTATTAATTAGAAGCAGAAACTAGATTACATTTTAATGTAAGGTTTTGTGCATATACCTATTCACCCATGATGCTCTGCTTTTATACTAGGTAGAAAGAAAAGTTATCTGTTACTGCAACTAGGACTGCCAGTGTGGTTCAGTTTCTGCTCAGGTGCCACTGCTGTGAGACCTACCCACCACAACTAAGAACTTGGTTTACTGTAAACCAATTCCAAGACCGCATTTTTGCATGCAAAAACATCAACAACTTACTTAGCTGGCTACAGCTATGATTTACATCTGTCCGGAAGTCACATACTCTGAAATATATGAGCAGAGAGATATTCAAATGTTAGAAAGAACTAATTACTGTTTTCTCTAATCCCGAATGTTGATGTCCCATGCCCTAGATTTTATTCCAAAAGCAAGTAAGTGGCAGAAAAGCATGATGGAATTGCTTGGCTGATGAGGACAACTATGAGGATAGTTTTCTCCCCTGTACAGCTGCCTACCTTCTTCCATATACATCTATCTGATGGCCTCTATGCCAACCCATTTGTCCTTCCAAACCTCTGCTAACAGCTGTCCCCATTCCAAAAAATCCTTTCTTCCTTCCCATGCACCAGAATAGCAGTGGTATTCAGAAATAACTTATTTCAAAGGGCTTATTAAATAAACATATGCTGCTCTCTTTAGTCCATAAGGGAGAGTGATTAGGGGAAGAAGTGAAAGACACCTGTATAAATCCTGCAATCAAAACAGCACAATTATGAAATGTTGCTTTAGACACTTCTTGACAGACACCAAGTAAAACAATACTTATTGTTTCATCTATGGCTCAATCCCATAATTAATTTTATGTGGTTGTCAAAACTTCAGTGAAGCAGAGTTCTGATGTACCATATACATAGTTATGTACATAGTTTTTCAAGTCTGATCTAAAATTGTGTTATATCATGGTTATCTGTTATCTGTAAAAATGTTACCATGTCCCATTTTGAGACAGGTGAGAGGGACAAATTACTCTCATTCTCAGTTAAGGACTTTTACATCAATTTGTTAGTATTATTAAAGTCTAAGTTTCTCTGTTTTCATTTTGGGGCAGCACAGGTCGTTAAAGAGGGTGCAGGAAAAAGGCTCTGCAAACCCAGCACTATTTCCAGCTCTGCTACTGGAATTTTTGTGACCTCAGATAAGGTACTCCATCTCTTCCTATCTCTGTTCCCCCCAGATTAAGACTAGGGTAACATTAATTGGTCCCATTCTGTAGTATGTTTTGAAACCTACTTACAGAAACTGCTGTCCTATAAGCATTGGGCATTTTTTTAACCACATGACTGTACTTGAACGTTTGTTGAAGTGTCTCATGCTAAGCCAGGACACTGAGTCAGTCCCAAGCTTGTAAAAAAAATTTGTAGCTGACTGGGACAAAACTCTACATGGAAATGCAAAACCTTATCATTTGTACACTGAAAGCCAGTGACAGCCTTATTATGTTTTATTGGCAGTGATTATTAATGCACTGAGAAAACAAACACATTATCCCTAACAAGAAATTGTCATGCTCTTCACAAATCTATTTCAAAACAAGCAAAAGACAATCCATTATATTAGAAGCACATGAAGTTTGTTTCATGCTCTTGGAAAAAGGATTACAGTGTCTTTCAGTGATTTTAAAATCAGAAGTGTATTTCTGTCTGCTATCAAAACTACAAAGGAAAGTAATAAATAGCAAGCTGAAAATACATTCAGAAGTGGGTGAAAGTTCAATGGTCACACTTAAGAGAAATGTTAAACCATTTTGTCTTGCAATAGCTGGTAGAGGAAGAAAGGGGAAGCTGAGCTGTACAAAAGGACATAGACTTTATTTTATATACACACACAAAAGCTGTCTAACGAAGTAAATACTCAAGCCTAACTTGTACAATCCTAGCTTCAGTTCACACAGTTCCTTCTTAATTACAATCATTTATTCCTGACATTGTGCTGTCTCTCAGCGTTGGAAAGACTTCTGAACACTTGGAAAGCACGTTCTCTTTCTGGAAACGAATGCTTAATGTCCCAAGGCTCACCTGTTGTGTGATTCAGGGCACCTCTAATGCCTCACTTCTTTTATGCTTCTGCATGAAACTCACTTGTTCCTTCCTTTGGTTTGTAAGCTACATTACAGGAACTGTTACTTGTTTAGTCATTTTTCTCACTACAGAAGTTTGTATTTCTAAGGCCAGAGATGTAAACAACTAAGAAATTACCACTTCTCCCCAGAGACTTCCCCACCCCAGAGAGCGGGGACAGACGTGGGCACCTCAGCCCTGCCTGCCAGTTTACTCCAGCTGCTACCCAGGCAGGCTCTGTCCTGGGTTTATGACCTCTAGAATATCCCAAAAGAGATATCCTTCGGCTTCCAAGCTAGAGGCACCAGAATTCATCTGACTATGCCCAACATACCACATAAACAAACTGAATGTGTACATAAGTCAATAGCAATATACATATATATAGCCACAGTCATATGATTTTCTAAAGATAGGTCTCCTTCAGCTAGAGGTTATGGCCTTGATTCACGTGTTCCTGGCTGAACTGTTACCATGCGTTTTGCAGGCAGCATGCTTTGAGGGCATCATGGCCCTTCTGTCCGTACTTACCAATGAATTTGGTCAAGCTGAGCGCTTGCTGTTCAGTTACCGGAGTTAACAACACGGAGCAAGTCAACATCAAGCCATAGATTTTACTGAAGAATGAAGCTATTGTAGGCCATGTCTGTGTAATTTTCATAGCAGACATATGGGAGGGTATGCAAGCAAACAGGTTTATCCTTTCATCCTAGAGATATGCTTTGATTCAGTAATATATTTGGACCGTGAGAAGATGCCCTGGTGGCTCAGAGGAGTGGTCTATCTACTTCCAGACTCTGTCTCCAACGGTGGCAACCAGAGGAGCTATTCAGGTAGAATACACAAGTCTGGACTCTGTGTGGTCCACTTTCCTCATGCTTCCCAGTGTCTGCAATTTTTTATTAGGAACATAGAAGGTACATTCCCATCTAGTCCTTTTGGTACCCATTTCTGGGTCCTCTGTCCATTAATTAATTTAATCCCTTTTTGAATATGCTGATGCTCTCATCCACTCAAAGTACAAGTTTATGTACATTTCAGAACCAAACTGAAATGCTGCTAGGAAATTAAAAAACCAAAAAACAAAACTCAACAAGCTTGCACGTACATAGTACCTTACATCAGGCCTGACCATGACTGATCAGTCCATGTAAAAGATCTTATCCTAGAAGAAAATAAAATTCACAGCTAAAGCCATTATCAGAAAGTTTGTGGTCTTTGGTTTCATGTCAGCATAAACACTGGCAGAAAATGAGGGAGACATCATGAAGCGACATAACTGTCATGCATGTCTTGTGACGAAATCAAGCATTCAGAGTTTTGTTTAGTAATACAGTTCCAAACCAAGGCAGTTTAGGATTTGAAAGTGCTTCCCTACATCTTCCTTCCCTAAGGCATACTTAATGTATCGGAATAAAAACCATTAATTCTTTTTTTTTTTTTTTTTTTTGCCTCCACCAAAAGCCTGCAAGTTGGAAACCAGACTAAACCACATCTAGTAACATCTGCACCATGAAAACCCAGAAGACAAGACTGGATGCCAGCTTTACTACAATGCGCACGCTTGATTTACTCATCAGGACGAAGCCACGAGCAGCCCGGGGCGACCCTGCCCGGAGCTGCCTGCTACTTTCACCTCGGCAGGCAGAGCATTACATCCGAACTTAATTCCATTTTCCCCTCCCGGACGCGGTAACGAGCCGGTACAGCGGGGATGGGCCCCGGCTCTAGCCCGCTGAGGATGCCGGTGATGCTGGCGACTCCCCCCTCGGCTCTAACCAGAAAAGGCTGCCTGCGGCTCGGCTCTCCCGATGGGCCGGGTCCCCGTCGGGCCCGGGGGGCTCCCCGGGCGGTCCGCGGAGGACGCCGCGCCCGCTGCCGGAGGTGTGCGCCTCCGGGGCGGACACCGCAAACCGCGGGCGCGGCCGCCGCTTCCAGCCGCCTCAGGCACTGGGTAGCGAACCGAGCCGGCATGGGGGGATGGCGGTCTGTTCGCCTCTCCGGAGCCGGGACCGTAACGCCGGCGGGGCCGGGGCGCCGCCTTACCGTTTGCTGCACGGCCCGGAAGGTGGCATCCAGCAGCATCAGCTTCCAGGGATCCGACACGGTGCCGGGCAGCGGCAGGTACACGTAGTAAGCGGACAGAGCTGCCAGCGCCGTCAGCAGC
>VYZV01033093.1:0-16295 GCA_013401275.1 Pandion haliaetus
TCAGTGATTTGCATATGCAAATGTTATATAAATGCTAAATAGTTATTAACTCTGCAACTTGCTGTTAGTGCTCACATCACCATGGTAAGCACCACTTTCTTTCCCAGTGTATAAGTCTAATAGTCTTTGCCCGAGGATAGACCTTGCCACCACTGCAAGGCAGCAACTGGTAGCCTTCAGTGTTGTTTCAGTAGTCTTTGAGGGGTTTGCATCAAATTATTCTTGAAGATGCAAATCTGTATAACACCAGCATTTTATCTAAGATTTACCATGATTTTTTTTAGTCTGATCTCTGCTTTCCAAATAGGAAGGTTTTTCTTCCTGTATTCTTATTTTCCAGGTCATCAGTATAACAGAATATATAAAATGACATGCCATATTTTGTGCTATTCTTTTTTTTAAACAATAATTGTGGACTCCACCTATGTGTCAACATACCATCCACATGATGCCTGAACCATCTTCTCAGCTACAGTTTATCTGAAGTGGTGCACACAGCTCCAACTTACCTGGTTTTCCCTATCAGTCAGTGTGAAAACAAGCAGCTTAGAAGCAGCAGATCTCTAAAACTTGCACCATTTAGAGGGGAAGGACGTGGGTGAAAACAAATGGCTTGCTTATGTTTTCAGCCAGAAATAAATAAGGCATGGACTATGGTTCTCTCATCTACAAGTGAGTTTTATTAAAGAGTTAGAGCAAGCTCTAGTTTACAAGATATTCAGAACCATATGTATGCATTAAAGGAATGTGGAGGAGGAGGAGGGGATCTGAGAAAATAACAAAGCAGCAGTGTATGCGTGCAATGATTTTTCATTCTGTTTCGCTTCAGCTCTGCCCCTGCAACAGAGGATCTAATCAATCTGCCGGCTATTAAGTTTGTTAATTGATAATGCATACTAATTAGGCTGTGCGCAGTTACTTAAGAGACTTTGCTAAGGTGATTGTAGGCACAAGTCCAAATGGAGTTTAAAGTATTCTGTGTGAGGTTAAAACCCATCAACCAGAATAGATGGATTTTATATTATAACAGAAGGCACAACATACCCGTAAGTATTTAATGTATTGCACAGTTATCCATTGTTACATATTCTAAGTCTACCAAACAATTAAAAATATAAAAACAGCCTCTAAAAAATGTAACTAAATAAGGCATGTGTATGAATATGTGGAGATAGCATAGATGGAGGGAAACTGCAATTTGGTCTTAAAATAAATATTCATATTAATTTTCACACTTATGTCTAGGAACAATAATATGTAGCTCTGCTGCAAGGGAGGAGCAAGCATAATGAGAACGCAGCCTAATCTAGCTTTATGAACATTTTGACAATAAACCACATAAAATTGACATGCCTTTCTGCCCCCATCCAATAGGGCAATAAACCAGTAGTAGCAGAGTAACATCAAAAGCATGTCAACTAGCTATTTCTAATATATAGATAAAGTCAGAGCTATTATTTGTATAGTTACTGTATTATTACAAACCTAAGAGTTTCATTTTCATTTCTAGTGGCTCTATCTGTGGTACAGTTCGAGGTGCTCCTGACCTTAAGGAAGTAATTTCTTACATATTAATATTCTTGGTCTTTTTTCCCCCCTTCTTCTTCTTTTCTATGCATCATATAAAATGAAAGTTCTTCGCAATATAAATTTGGAGTTGGCAGGCACTAGTGATGGAGGTAGTGGGCATTTAATTAGTGAATGAATTGTATTCTTATGGTGTGACCATTGGACCTAAAATCCAAGCTGAAGTGCTTTATTTTAACTATATGAAAATGACCCGGTGCCACAATTTAGTATGCAGAAAACTATTTTTAGGCACTTAATAGTTAGAAACCAAAAGAAAAAAACAGCTAGAGAGAGAGCTGATTTCATGTCTCACAGCCTTGTTGAAGAAAATTCCATGCAATGAGGTATGTTTTGTTGAAGGAAGAATTATTCCAGTGAATATTTTTTATCTGCATGTAGTCAATGGATACATTTGGAATGATAACAGGTATGTACCAATAAAAAGGTTTTGGTACCCACAAAGTTGTACAACAGTAAGGGTGTATAGCGTATGTTACAATTAACTGTTTTGTATATATAGGTTATGTATATATTATGTTGAGGATTATGAGAAAATCACTTCTTATTTGTTTCATAACAGCTAGTGTCTTGCTTTTGTGTGTAGTACAAATCTGGAGAGACATAAGGACATTCATCTAAGTGGCTGAGCAGTGACCCAGAGGGACCATGCATGAAGTAATCAAAAGACGATGTTCACCAGGTAGCAGGAGAAACCTGATGAGCCTGGGTTTAAGAAAAAAAGTACCTGTCAATAGGCTTTGTGACATTAGCAATGCAGCGTTCGCACTGAGAGATATAAGCACAACTTGTAACAAACTTTTCTGAAGTTTTGTTCCTCTGAGGGTTCTGTGGGAGCTGTAATACCTCCTATCCCTTTCAGCACTTTGCTTAACAGTCTGTAATGAATGAGTAAATAAGAGGAGATGAGCTTAAAAGGCAATCAAAGTAGCAGGGAATTGTTGGCATGAAAGAGTGATTCTCACTAGACTTTTCTACATCTCAAGGAGGATACAGGAAGATGATGATTTTACAAGAGTTTGATAGCAGAACTGTGGTAATTCTTACGAACCTGACACTGGAGACAACAGGGTCTGGATTTGTCCCGCCCAACACAGACACTTTTCTGAGGCCTTTTGTCACTGTAGGGCCTCCTCCTCCTTGATGGAGGAAGATCCAGAAAATAGTTCTGACCACCCAAGATCAGAATTGCCCTCTAGAGATGCCTGTTGCTTTATGGACCTCAGCACATTCCTAGGGAGGATGAGGTTCCTCATGCACTGAAACGTGTCTGAGGTGAGTGTCTACAGGGAGGTTGGGTGGATCCGGATTGACCACTTTTGCCTGTTTCCAAAGATCAAGATGTTTCAGGGACAATAGCTTTATCTGTCTATCTATCCATCTATAGTATAAATATAAAAGTTACACCACTGGTCGCTGCTAGTATGGTGACCTCTCATGTCAGCAACAAATATATGTTCTGAAGAAGCCTATCTTACACCAGCAATAAGCTGATCACAGGTAATTATGAAAGAAGCTAGATTAATAACTTTATTGATTAGCTCTGAAGGGGAGCTTAGAGCAAGGTACAACAAGAGCTCTTCTGTTTTGATGTGTGGCTGAAACACTAAGGAGAGCTCGCTTAGCCATTCAGCAGTCTACTTTAAGGCTGCCCTCTGAATGAAATAAAAGGACAGAGCAGGTTAAATCACACTACACCTGTTCAAGAAACCTGCCTGTTCCAGGAATATTGCACCTGCATTATTGAACAGGGTTCTGCTGTGATGTCTCTCTTTAGTGCACATCAGTGAGATTTTAGCCCATAATGTCAACTAAACCGAAGTGAATAGTAGGAAAAATGTTCAGCGAATATTTGCTCAAAGTGGAAAGTGGATTTCAATTAGACCATGTTTGCAATGCTTTCACGTTTGCTTTCCAGGAACACTTGAGTGCTCAAGCTTTATTAGTATGAATAACTCATGAAAAAGTGAATGCAAGCTCAAATATTCACCAAAAGCAGATTTTGAAGAGAAAATTCACTGGAGAAGTGCATGGCTAATTTTGAATAAGAAGTACTTCTGAGAATTTTACAATGTTACTCTCTCTTTGTGGGTGGTTTACAAAGAGAAATAAAGGTAACATCTGCAGAATAATTTTCAGCAAATAAAATGTTCACTCAGCCCTAATGTAAAAAAACTCCCAGTATCACTGTCATTTCTGTAAAGATAATATTCATTGTTTCTGGTTTCTTATGAGATGAAATTCTTAGCTTGTCGTCTAGGGCATGCTTCATAGAGGTTCAAGCACCTAGGGCTCCCATGGACTTAAATAAAATTTGAGATTGCTTGGTACCCTCAGGACTGGATCCCTAATCACTAATTCTTGCTAGTTTATATTTTCCTGTTGTAGTTTTTATAGGTTAGACTTTTAGAAAATTGTGCCTACTCTCCCACTTGTGTAATCTCAGAAAATTTTTGCTTCATGAGCTGGGTGAAATGTACAGCATTTGATTATGTTTTTCATTGTGCATATTTTTTACTTCATGCACTTCATTACTATATTCTATAGAACTGTATTTAAGATAAAAAATTTTGCAGGGAATTTGCTGGATTGTGGTGTCCTAACTCGGTATGGGTTGGTGGTTTATTTCCATGGGACTCCTTAGACTTCAAGTGACTATTTAATATAAGCAAGAGTATCATCCTGTGATTTTAATTAGAATACAGATCTTACAGCTAAGGACAGAGAATTTAGAAAGCAGAAGGGCTTCACAAAATAAGTAATATTAATTGTAACCCTAGACTACCAGGAATCAAACCATATCTGAAAATGAGTTTTCAGAATTCCCCCCATTCCAGCTTTTCTACCTCTTCCTTTTACTCTTTTGTTCTCTTTCTGAGTACTCCTGTCCTCTTTCATGAGGGAAGAAGGAACATTATTGCCATACTACTGCTACTTTTGATGTAGATGGTAAGATAAGGGGCTTCTCATCTTCCTGCATATCATGCTGCCCTGGCTATATACAAAACCAAAAGGAAAAGCAAACCAAAACAAAAATAAAAGAGACAGAAAAATATTTTGGCTTTCACTTAATATAATACACAAAAAAAATTATTAACATTCAGCTTCGTGCTCCAGTGTGAACTAAACTATGTGGACTTAAAAATGCAAACATGAAGATGAATGAAACTCTCTTTTGCTTAGCAATCAAATATAAAATAAACATTTGCCTAAAATGATTGCTACTGCTTAATATGTTTTACAAGAAATAAGGTACTCTGTTGTACCATTTCTCAGAATATGTAGCGCTTTGTTTTTCTTCAGTACTATTTTGCTGATTTCTAGAATATTAAAATAGATCCTTTTTGCCTGTTCAACAGCAATTTCTTTATATAAACAAATGCTCCTAAATACTTTAAGAAAAGAGGTATTAAATTGGTTAAAACACAAACCATTAGTGAGCCTCACAGAAAAAATCTGCAAATGTGAAAACAAGAAGGGAAGAGTACAATGCACATAGTAATTATTGCAATTCATCAAATCATAGCATACATACTAGCATTGGAATTGTATCACCCAAAGAGCACAGACTTTTTACGTAGCCTGAAAAATTTTTTACTTTGTTATAGTGTGATGTACAAATAACTCATTTTATTTCCCATATGAAACATATATGCATGATCTCTCTAAAGGCTGTGTCCTATTTACTGTTGAATACAGTTCATGTAATTCCTAAATAGGCTTTTCCAAGGTGAAAATCAGAAAGCAACTATTCAGATCCTGTAATTTAGTATTTTAGAAAGTAATGGAAGTACTAAACCTCATATTTAATGATAAGATTTTATTTAAATATGTTCAAGTAAGCATGAAATAATGAATAAACTTTAGTCCTGAGACTTTCTGCCTACAGCTGTTGCACTGTGAAGACTCACTGATCGGTCAGAGAAACATCTGGAATAGGCCATTCCTTAGGTACTAAGTTGGATCTTCTTTATCAAAGGATTATTAACTTCTGAGAGCAGTGTCCACCTAAAACTGAAACAAAATTGACCTCTAATTTACATTTTCATGCTTGTCATCTTGTTTCTTTAAATGATGTTTGGAAAATGCCTTCTTCTAGTAAATATACTATCTTCATCTTCGTCCTTCCGATTCAAACAAGTTCATCACTGGTATTAGCTTTATGAAAAAGGAGCAGAAGAGCTAAAAGACCTAAAAGCATATGTAGGAATTCTGGATAAGGTCACTCAGGTATATGAATTTTTTGACTGGACATGTACCATGCAATGTATTTTATATGCTGAAGTATTAAGTCTCACAATTCCAGCTCCCAGGTCAGGTGAACCAAAGAACTTCAATTCCCGTGTCTCTCACTTAAACCTGAAGCTAAAATGGAATTGAAAACTTTGCTTTCTATTTTGCTGTTCATTAATACCTTTGGTTTACCTCTCACTTTTATGATTTTGTATAGAAAGTCATTGGCTTCCGAAGGGTTTCTCTTGATTTATACCAGTATAAGTAAAAACTCATATTGGCTCTTTTCTCTCACTGAAGATGTTGCCCATGAGATGTGTCAGAATAATGACTCAGGAAAATGAAGTCATAGACTAGACAAGGCTCCCAGAGAATGAGCGGCCTTGCACACTTCACTGGTCCCCACATCAGTGTGCGCCGATCCTGCTGTGATGAGGATTACCTGGGGAGGTGCCTGACATTCTCCGTGCCCGCTCAATCTGTTCTGTGTGGCAATAGGGGTGATAACTGTGTTGTGGACATTTGTCCTCGAAGAGTACATTTCTCATACCAATAGGCTATTGACTTTCAGTAATTGCAAACTTAGGGAAGATTTTTATTGGTGTGCTGGAGATAAAAGATCTCTTGTCCCAATACCACAATCTTCCACAATGATTAAACTGCAACTGGGAAAGAGACAAATTTGGTCCCCTTTTCTCACCTATCTGAACAGGGTGTTGGTACCTACCTACTTAATCAAACAGCGTATAGAGATTTATTTCACAGTGGGACTTGTACTACAAAACTGTAAGGCAGTTTGTTAATGATCATTTGTCAAGTTTTTTGTCATAACTGGTTGCTAATAAGGGATATAAAGAATGAGGAAAAAGAACGTCTGATTAATAGCCTTACCTTTAAACACAATTATATAAAAAATTATTAAAACTTTATAGAGTCAATAGTTTTGAAAGATGAATTTGGCCAGTTATATTCCTTGTTTAAAATATAACAAAGACACCTGGAATTATAACGTCCTTTGCACAGTGGATGTCATATTACGTTTTTTGGTGATTACGTCAATTTAGTATTTCACGTATTATTAATAATTCCTCATTACATAAAATTATTACTAAACTGGCAATTAAGTGAATGTGAAGGATCCATATGCCGAAGTGCTTGTAACATTTCAATTACGAACTTCACATCAGATGTCTTCCAGTGTACATCAATAACATTAATGAACAATCTTTTTGCCAAAGCCACCCAAATGAGTTCCATTACTTTATTATATTTTCACAGAGCCTTGACTACAACTTCATAAATATTTAGATATTAGCTTCAAGAGGAATCAGGTAGTCTACTTTCTCACTCTATGGCAAAACCAGGTTTCTTCATATCCCAGTAGCTGTCAAATCTAGCCATAAACATTTCTGCTAATGGCAATTTCTTATCTCGACCTGTCTTCATCCACTTGATTTAATGCTTGATATTTTTCTTTGCATTTATAGTTCCTCTTTATTATTTAAACTAAAAAGTTTCCTAAGTTAAGGACACTTCCCTTCTCACTGTTCCTCTTCAGAGAGAGGTCTATTCTCCTAAAGTAAACCAAATATTGCTCAGACAGTAACCAGGACAATTTGTGTACTGTAAATCATAACAGTATCTTTACTTCTTACTTACAATCAGTGAACCACATAGACTAATTGTCACCTTTTCTGTAAAAGCATAAATCAAACAAATTTTGAAAGACAAAGAAGATTAAGAAAAGTCATAACTGAATAAACCAGACAAGTACTATGCATACAAAACTCCCTCCTCACTCTGCTGTGCATTTTCCCTACCAAAGACATAAAGAATACTGCAGCAAAGCAAAGCATATTAGTGAGTTAAGTTAATTTCAGAAATGGTCCTCCCTTATTCATCTTTGGCTTCCTGGTTTAGTGTGTCTGGGACTTCTGTCATTTGTTCCCTTGTGCTTTGAATTGATAGACTGTGAGATTACTAATGTGGCACACATCTTACCTTGCTGTATTGCAGAAGTTTGACCAGTAGTCACTACTGACCGATGTTGATTAGACACAGGCTGGCTGCTCCTCTCGCTTCCTCCTCTTTAAAAATGAAGTATTTGCCTGTGCCACTGCAATACTACTACAGTGGGTACAAATACAAGATAAACAAACCATAAAGGATTTGTTCCCCATTAATCACTGGTGATGGTTCCCAGGCATATGCATGACTCTGTCTTCATGTCCATTCCCAAAAGACGCAACTGTGTAACAATTCTATGAGTTAGTAGCAAGTGGAGAAACACTAATGTCTGCATTTATCCCAACAGCTGAAGATAGTAAAATTTGAGGTTGCTTCTCCCAAATTTACCAAGCTTGGGTAAGGTGTCTGACAAAGGCTTATTACAGAAAGAGATAATTCAACTGGCATTTATTTTTTGACTGAGGGGGTTTAGGATTTTGCCAGGGCCCCCATCACTGTGATCAAATGCTGTCTCTGCATTTGCAATTTATACCCTTTCAACTCTCCCAGGAAACTTATGCAGAGGCAGGGACTATCATCTGACACCACTGCCTTGGAGCCCATACCATGTGGACATGATGTGGTACAACCCCACAAAGTCTCTTAGCACAAGGGCCCTTAATTCCTCCCTTTTCTATTCACAGACAGGTCCATTCTTTGAAAAGAAATTAAATATGGCTGGAAAAAAGTAATGTAGACACTTGGAATAATATAAAATAGAGGGGTTCTTGGGAAGATGAGGGAAAAATCTTCCAGATGATGAGGGTTTTGGATTGGGAGCAGGGGGGAGTTGCTCCTCCTCAGAGCTAAAAACCACAGTAACCAATTACTCTGCACTTAAGAGTTTTTTCTTAATGTATGCTGTCATGTTAACCATGAGTAGAATATTGTGGCTTTTTCAATAAGGTTTCATAAGAATACTAAAACACCAAGTACCTACTGTCCTGGTGAAGGTAATTCACTTTTAAGAAAACACTGTGGCCAGGCCTTTCAGAAGTGGATAAAGATTGTAAATTATTCACATTTCAGATACTTAGCCTCAGATTTCCAAATCCTCCTGACTGGTTTGTGAAGAGGACATGAGTGGCAACATTTCTTTTCAACATCACCCCTATTTTAGCTCTCTTCCATATCAGAACTCCAAAATTAATATATCCAAAATCACTCACAGCTTCTACTTTTTTCTCCTTACTTCCACAGAAGATTCATTAGATACACAATTTTATATAAGCATTTCTCTGGACTGCTTTATTTGCATAGATGACACGATGATAGAAGTCATAACCTGTTCAGGTGTTCCTTTTTGGAATGGGAAAGTGGCCTTTTGGAGACTGATTTGAACTTTAGGTTGGTGCACTTTTGCAGCAGGAGAATTAATATTGGGTCTGTCAAAGACCTTCCAGCATCTCTTTGTAAGACAGCCAAATTTTCCCAGGTTTGAAACTGGCAATATGCAATGTTGAGTGGTTTGGGAAAGGGAAAAAGGGGCAAATCAAGGTGGGTTTCCTAGAGGAGTTTTGATATGTGCACTTTGTCAATCTGTTTTACTGTCCTCACTATCCTGCCTTGTTCTCTTTCTTTGCCTTTCATTTATGGACTTCTCACATGGCCACTCATTCATACACTAATCTGCCCTCCAGCTTTGCTCTGTCAGGTGATCGTCTATTGCTTGTTCATGGAAATCTCTTATCTCTGTCCTTTCCATGTTCATAGAACCTCCCTCCATGCTGCAAACAAGTTCTCCTTTGCTTTTGTCCTTCATCTGGCATCCTGCTCTTCCAGTCCTGTTCCTTTTGTCTTCAAACTCCCCGTCTGCCCTAGAACTATGTTTGCTGCTTCTTTTTCTCTCCCTCTACTACCTCCATATCCTACACACCATCTGTGTTGTTTATAGCAAAATCAATGTAATCTGTCCTGTCTTATCAACCAAATGTGAATGTAGGAATAAGAGCAAAAGAAAATGGGCACATTCAGTATTTTTATGTATTAAACTGTGAATAGCAAGTATCCCCAAGGAAAAGAAAAAAAGTGTTTATAAAAGGATCCAAAAATACTGTCTGTGTGGTTGCAGCAGTGGAATCATGAAGGAAATTGTCAAAACGAAAGATGTGAAACAAATTCTTATACACTGCTGCTATCTAAAGGACACCATTAAAAATATGATCTAGAAGTTAGGCTATCCAGGCTTGACTACAATCGGTATGTTATTTTTAGAAATAAGATAAAGATAAAGCATCCATTTCTGATAGTTAAGCAAAAGGTATTTGTTTGCTAGAGCAGATCAACATTCAATTCTGGTGAAAAATTGAAGATAAGACTGTGGTCAGAAACCCAAATTAGCCCAACTGAAAGCAGCACAGTTATTTTATGCTATATGGGAGTTTCCTGATTCTGTTCCCCATTATACACTCATCCTCACACATGATGTGATGCACCAGGAGCTTTCTTCCAAGCAAAGGAAGGCAGTGTATCATGGGAAACCCCCAGGTGTTACATACTGTGGAGACATATTAAGGCCAGAAAGCCCAACTCTAAGGAACAAGTGGGACATCTGGCAACTGAGCCGTAATGGAGCATATTGGTGACATGTCCAAACTGATATATTTAGGTTACCAGGTGTGGGATTTTTTTAAATTAGCATTTAAGCCTTCTCACAGAACGCAGTTCTTGTGACCTTCTAATTTACTAAAAATAAAAGCATCTTCCATTTTATATATTTTTTAAATGTTTTGGAATTTTTATTAAGTCCATTATTTGTTTTTCTTTATTTGAGTCTAATTCATTATTAAACTAATTCAAGAAAAGCCAATTTGAGTTGGAAAATCTACCTTCTGTGAAGCTGCCAGCACCAGGAAGGCCTTTGGTGATCAGTTAAGTGAGCAATCATGCAAGTTAGAGCTGTTATGAAGTTACTTTAACTTACACACTGAACCTTTCCAAGACTGCAAAGAGTTCTGTTTGCACTGCAACTAAAAACACAATAAAGTATGTTCTTTGTTACACAAACTCAAAAACCTAATGCATCAAGTAATTTTTCCAGACAAAAGCAACCTTTCTCTTTACTAATGATTTCACCACCACCAAACATGGAATTGTGTGGCAAGTATCCATGGATTTTCAGACTGCCAATAACTGATATGTGGCTAATTGTGTAAAACAAAATGCTGATGGAATTATTCCAGGTCTATCTTTTTTTAAATAAGAAAGTACTCATAATTCATATGAGATTGAAATTTTCTTGAGAAGCTAGGTAAATCACAGAGCCTTTGAATCTGTGAGAAGTTGATGACAGCAGTGCTGTCTTTATCCTGTATCTTTTCAGACCATTAAATATTCAAGCAGTCTGGGTTTTTTTTTAATTGCAATAGAATCAACATTTTTTCCATAAAAAAATAAAATCATCCTTTCTTTTCACAAAGTCTTGCTAGTATTAATATATATATCAGTATCTTCCAGCTCCTGCAGAAGGTAGTAAACTATCCTCAAAAACAACCATGACAAATGTGCCTTTAGCTTGCTAAAAATACAATTTAATCATCTGCTGTTGGTTTAGTCAATTCCACCACATTCACATTTGCTCCTTCAGCTTTCTAGAATATCATTTTAATTCTGCTTTCAGTTATTTTTCATTTGAATCTATTCACTGTTGTTGATATTTATTCCTTGTAATAATGTAGCGTCTGCACTCCTGGCAATAACATAGCACCAGAAAAAAAAAAAACAACCCAGGACTCCAGTGTGCAAGGAGCTGTAAAAAAGCACAACCATGGAGTCTCCAGGAAACATACAGTCTAGATAAAACATTAATTCTACCATGGACAACAAAAAAGATCCATGTAATGTTGATCACTATGATAGGAGATCAACTCATCCATTAGTAGCTCGAACATTGTCAAGCTTGTTTGTTGGCATGCCAGCACAAGAGAACTGTGCAGTGCAATATGAGGGCAGATGATGAGTATCCATCATCATGTGAGGGGCAGCACCAGCTAAAGCTTTAACAAAGTCTTGCTGGTATTGATATTTATCAGCGTCTTCCAACTCCCACAGAAGGTAATATACTACCCTCAAAAACAACCGTGACAAATACACCTTTAACTTGAAAAAATACAACTTAACGTTTTGCAACTCGGCCTTGCTGTGTTTGAGCCAAAGGACTTCCATGAGGAATGACATCATAGGTGATGTGAGAGGTTGCATGAAGGCACAGCATTGCTCAGTCTCCTGTACCCAGGATGTGAGACCCATATGGACCCACTGGCTTCCATCAGAGCTCACTTGGAGGCTGCTCTGCAGCATTCTTTGTTGAGGGCTTCAGATATGTGTGTGTTTTATTTTGGATGCTTGGCTGTTGGTGTCAAGTGGAGAGGCCATGAGTTACCTCAACTTGGCAGTTGAATTTATGTGGAAAGATATTCTTTAGTTGAGGTCTCCTACACACCCCTCCAGCATCTCAAAAATTTAAGTGACCTTCGCATATAGGTCATTTAAACTATATTGGCAAATTTCTCATCTTTTCACTTTCTGAGATCTGAATTAACTTTTTTTTTTAAGTCTCCCTATTCCATTTATAATCTTATTTGCCAAAAACAGCACCGTGCACTCTGGGGAGACTTTTGTAAGAGTAATGACAGCTGCCACTGATTTTGAGTCTTAATTGAGGCTTTAACTAATGTTTCCTTTGAAAATCAGCCCTAGTTTTATATTCAAATTGAAAGTCCAAAACTGGATACTTCCAAGGTGCTCTACAAAGCACTGACATAAATTCTTGGATTTATGTAGCGCTGTCACACAACAGGATCTTTTGGATCTTCCACACTATTCCAGCACACTGCGATGAGACTTTAATCAATGAGAATCAATTCATAGCCCAGCTTCCCAGCAATTTGTTTTTCAGTATATGTGACGCAACGACAGTTTGTCTTTATAACTGTGATCCTTGTTCCCAGGAGCTGCTGGGTGGGGGAGACAACAGAGTTTCTTCTCCCCTGTTGCTGCAGGATGTCTTGGCCACTGTGATTCCCAGCTTTACAGGTGTAAGAAGTAACTCTTCCCTCTTTCTCTGTGGGGACTGTTTTTTCCACTCTTCCTGAAGGGTTGGAACTCAGCACTAGGGAGGATCATCAACTCAAATCTGCATCAGAGCTAAGGTAAAAAAAGGAAACCCTTTCATGAGAAATTTTAACTAATGGTGAAAAGACTTCATGGGAAAAGAAAGGAGGCTTTTTTACCTCCCTAACACAATTTTTAATTAAACTGACTGGCAAACCAAGGTATGGAACCCCACACGGACTTTTAAGTCAAAATCCCTGTAATCAGCATGAGTTGCACATTACACACACCTTCCACATATATCTTACCAATGAAAGGGTAATGCCAACAGAAATGTAGTTAACTGTTAGTAGGTGCTAATAATAAATACAATTCTTTCCTCTGTGAACAGCTAGTTTGGCTCTATGTCGTAATGATGTTTTTCTTTTTGTGGAATTGGTGAGTCTGGGGAAGCAGACGATAGAGTAACTAATCAGGGACTTACCAGAGGCAAAATAAAATATTCCTGATGGACTCCTGACAGAAATAAACAGTGTAAATCAACTTTATTAACCACTCAGACATGGAGGCCAGCTGCAGTAAGTCCCTAGTATAACGGGAGGAAACTGAAGACGAGTACCATTTGGAACCTACAGAGGTATTGCCACTGGCACTCACAAGGCACTTCTGTCTCACCCACTCACTCCTTTGAGCTGCAGCCTGCCCAGAGTCACAGAGCTCTGACAGTTCCTATCGTCCTGCAAGGTGGTCTTGAACTGCAGGGGGGAAATCGCAAAGGACTGAGGTCCTGTTATCCTCTGCAAATTGTCTTTGCTGATGCATAATTTCCCCATTGCTCCGTGGGATGCACCTTCATCTAGAGCCCTATACACAGGGAAACAGGTTTAGTCTTGAGCCCACATTCAATCTCCTAAAAGTGAATGCCAAGGCACTATGAAACTGGATAACCTCATCTTCCCAACTGCCTTTATTCACAGGGACAGTTTACAGGTAAATGGAGATACGTGAGACTGCTGTTGGCATTGTGAAAGGGCATAGTTGAACTAAGGCAAAGCTAAGTTAATCAAACTTAATTAAATTTAATCACATTAAATTAAGCTTCTAATTACACTGTTCACATGGAAAACAATTCAGTTCTATTTTAAGAGATTTTTTCGTAGTACTAAAATTTTCCTGTTTGTTCACCTCCTCTGAGTTCTGCCTGCAGTCTATGTGTGTCTCAGAGGAAGGCTTTCCCTATCTCCCTGTCCCAACGTATACCTGGAAAGCTGCTGTTTTCTCCTGGATATGACTGTAAAACACTGAAATAACATGAGGACGTTTGCCCTCGACTATGCAGTATGGTACATTCTGTTACATACATAGTCGAGGAAATCTTCAAAATGAGCTGGCTTTCCTACAGAGGTTACAGTCTCTATCATTTCCACTGGCGTGTTCATCCACTTTGAAGTGAGGGCAAGTCTTTTTTTAGATTAGACTTTCCCCTTTATAGATTTATTTCTCGTTGACTCTATATAATTAAAGCTAATATAGGTAATTTAAACATTTAATTTATTTAATGGCATTGAAGAGAGAGCTTAAGGTCAGAGGAGATCTGAGGTCCTAGAGACTTGCAGAAGTCATGATTCATGAGTGATTTCCAGCCTGTGGTGATAGTTAGCTGGGTGACATTGGAGGATAATGACCAAAGGTCTGAGAGACACTGCCAGGAAAGTATCTGCTGCCAGAGGTACATGAGAAACCTGGGAGAAGAAGTTTTTCTCATGTGAAAACAATACATTTTATAGTTTATTTTAAAATAGAATGAGATGGAAGTCCTATTTCCTATTAATCCTATTTCCTTAGAACAGTTCTGGTTTGGTTTACATGTAGAAATACCAATATAAGCCATGTCTGAAAATCTGGCATGTCTTCTGGAACAGCAGCTTAGGAAAGCAGACTAAATGCACACACAGAAAAATAATTCATATAACATTAGTGCCTCTGAAGAGCTGAACATTTGCTAATAAAGTGAAAGTACATTAATAACATGAAAGGTGGAAACAAATGTAAACAAATAAATAAACACACAGAATCCAAAAGTTGAGATAAATAAAGTTTAGCCAAATAAATTAATTTTCATCCTACTGAAACCCATGACATGGATCCAAACATGTAGAGAGAAGTGCCTACTCAGGAGCATCCTCTCTTGCATATATGTATCTGTTACTATTCCTACAAGACACCTCTGCACCTTGTGTCTCAGAGGTGGTGGGAATCCATGGTGAGTCAATGACACCAGAGGCAACTGCCTTCAATATCTTCCTGTAAAATGCCACTGGAGGAGTAGGCAGTGAGTGCTTGTTCTGCTGTGTCTGCATTGCCTTCCTGTGAGACCAGTGAGGAAAAAAGCCCTTCCGGTAAGTCTGGACACTCAGACCTGTGAGTGTACAAGCTCTACCCATCGCTGCATGCTTGTACCTGCATCACTGCCCTGTTTCCCAGCAACAAGACCACTTGGAATTGGCTATGCCATTGGATTCAAAAATGGGTTTACCCTAATTTGTTCTCTACTGTGCTCTTCTGTGAAGGTCAAGAGCCTACACAGGGTCTGTGTCTTTTATCACACCCAAAAGTAGGTTAGACTAATGCTCTGCTGAAGTGTGAAGGGAAGGAAATTTTGATCTCAAGGGCCTTCAGCTGGGAAATCCTATAGATGCACAGGGAGTCCGACACTGCAGTTTAGTCTTTCCAACTCTGTCCAGAATCCCTACTTAGGACATGTAAGGACGGCCTGGACTCTGTGACAAGGGAAAGAAAGAAAGAAGTATTCAGTGCAGGAAAGCAGCCCAGACCACTGCAAGAAAGAAGACTTTCCAGAGTCCCACAAGTCCATAAAAGTCTGTCATAAGTCTGTACTAACTCACAAGTCACCATAAGACTATCCCTCAGAAATCCTCTCTTTCTGTTTCCAGGTGTCGTGGTTTCAGCCCAGCTGGTAACAAAGCACCACGCAGCTACTCGCTCACTGTCCCCCACCCCCCGGCCACGTTGGGATGAGTAGAGAATCCAAAGGCAGGCTCGAGGGCCGAGATAAGGACTGGGAGGGATCACTCCCCACTTATGGTCACAAGCAAAAGACAGGCTCAACTTGGGGAAGAAACAAAATCAATTTAATTTACTACAAATCAAATCAAAACGAGGATATTAGCAAGTAAACCCAAACCTCAGAACACCTTCCCCCCACCCCTCCCTCCTTCCCAGCTCAACTCCATTCCTAGTTCTCTCTCCCTCCTCCCCCTGATGGCACAGGGGAACAGGGAACTGGGGTTGGGGTCAGCTCGCCACACACTGTCTCTGCCGCTCCTTCCTCCTCAGAGGAAGGACTCCTCACTCGTCCCCTGCTCCACCGTGGGGTCCCTCCCACGGGAGACAGT
>VYZV01033093.1:16548-27309 GCA_013401275.1 Pandion haliaetus
TCACTGATGGGGTCGGCCTGGGTCAGAGGCGCGTCCGACTTGGAGCCGGGGGAGCTCCCATCAGCTTCTCACAGGAGCCACCTCTGCGGCCCCCTTACCCACTACCAAAAAACCACCGTGCCACACAAACCGGTAACACCAGGCTACCACAGAATCACTCTGGCATGACATAACCTACATGAAGAAGTATCAAAACGTGTTACACACATATTTTCTCTGTGGATATGCTTAGCTCCCAAGGAGAACTTAGCCTTGCTGCATGACCTGATAGAGTACAATGGCTGGTAAGTGCAAAGGTTGTGTTGTCTGTAAGGGGTTGCAGAACAGTGGTCTGCCCTTATGAGCCATCTGAGAAGTATTATGGCTTTCTCTGCACTCCTAGGATCTGGTTGGTGGCCCAGTCCTGCAATATTTTCGTTCTTCAACATTACTTGTAGTTTAATTTGGATGCATGGAATGACCCTAACCATATGCCTGTGGGATTCTACAACAGCTAATTTGGGACCACTACAGTATTTGATCGCAACAGTCTTGGCTAAAGTCTATTTGAATGTCCCTTGTTAGAAATCACAAAATTTGTTGGAAGATAGATTTTTAGGGTTGCTTTTTTTAGAACAGCATTTTTGTTTTAGAATAATCAGGGAACTTGTTGTACTAAAAGCCTTTCAGTGTTAAGTGGAACATATCAAAGTATAAATTAAGACATTTGCCATAATTTATCAATTTATCTAGATAATATTGCTGTGTAAAATCAGAATGGGAGAAACTGATAGTCATTTAAAATTGTCTTTGCTCACAACAGTCATTTAAAATTGTCGTTCCTCACAACCAGTACAAACTTAGGCAAGTGCTTTCTAGATATGGCTTCAATAAAATAAAATAATAAAGCAAAGTAAATTAAAATAAAATGAGATTAAGACAGTGCACAGACCTACTAATCCCAGCACCTTACAGAATACCCACCTTTTTCAATATCATCTAGTATTGCCTAGCTTGGGTTTTCATAGCCCCTTTCTGGTGTGCACCAGAGCCTAAGACACAGCACCAAGGACATCCTGATGAAGATTAATATCTTGGGGGGGGGGCAGATTATTAATAAAAGAAAAGAAAACCAAAGACTACACTGCCAAGAAAACATTCATCTGCAAACTAAGGGAACATCAAGCTCTGCACAGGCAGGTTAAAAAAAATTCAACTTTTTATGTAGAGAAGAAGACACTTTCACCCATAGACAAATCTCCCTTTTCTTCAGCTTGGAAGAGAATAGGAAAAGAATTAGTGTAATTCATGTCAAAATAAATAAGAGACAAAATGGGAAAATTTTGGCTGATATCTGACAATGTACAGTTCTATTCTGACAAGAATAGAAAGAAAGAAAATTAAGTCACTGGATTTCTGTAGGTTAAAAACATTGCAGTTTACAGTGCTGTCCTTCCACCAGAGGAGCACAGAGGAATGTGCCAAGTAAGCTTTGGGTTGGGCAGAGCTGCCAGCAGTGGCAGAGGACAAATATTCTACTCCTGTGTGGGCTTTTGTACTGTGCCATTTACTAGTATCCTTAGAAACTTGATCATATAAGAGAGATTGTTTTTTGAAAAATTAGTTTGAAAGAAAAAGAGAAAGGTGCCAGCTTTTCTTTAACTTACATTCCTTATTCTAGAGTTTCTTAACTGTGTCTACACAGAGATGATGATGCTTTTTTTTTTTTTTGGTACCTTTATTTTTCTTCAGTTTCTCTCCTCCCTAATGCATTTCAGCAATTTCATTTAAAGAAATTTGTGGGAGGTCAGAGTAGGTGTGGCCAGTGATGATATTTACCCAGAAAAAAAGAGGAGCAAACAAGTGAAGACTTGTTACCTGAAGGCTTCAAGTTCACAGCATAATTTGGAAGCCAGTTCTGTGCAAATGTACCATAGTTTACATTTGGCTTGCCTGTGTGTTCATACACAAAAAATTGATATCAGTGTGTTGGTAAAAAAGCTGTGCTTTCACCTTCCAAGGAAGTGGAATGGCACAGTGGCCTTTTTAGGGTGGAAAAGTTAGGATATAAGATGTTAGGTGGTGAGAGATAATGTGGCAGCTTTACAAGAGGAAGTGTTAACATTTTGGAAACAGTGGGTTTCGTCTTTAGAAGTCCCAGCTGAGATGTCTGATCTGTGACTGACAGCACATAGCCAGAAGGGCCACCATAAATGAGAATAAGTAGGCACCAGATACTTCTAATTATTCTTCTTCTAATTAACTTTCATCCTTTGCAGAACAGGGTATGGCAAACTTAGCAAAGGGAAGAGTACGGAAATGGAAAACCTGTATATGATGGTGTTCTGCCTATGAACTGGCACCATCCTATTGTAACACAGTTTTCACTGAGGTATATGGTGATATGTATTCTCCTGAGCAGAGTCTCACACCATCCAGGGCTCGAAAGATTATCTTCAGCATCTTGAACTGCAATCAGAAATTAAACTGAAGATCTTATAAGAGTCTTGCTTCTTTATTGTTTTAGGTATCAGAATATAGAATGGAATGGAATGGAATGGAATAGAATAGAATAGAATAGAATAGAATAGAATAGAATAGAATAGAATAGAATAGAATAGAATAGAATTATTATATTTCAGTTGGAAGGGACCTACAATGATCATCTGGTCCAGCTGCCTGACCACCTCAGGGCTGACCAAAAGTTAAAGCATATTATTAAGGGCATTGTCCAAATGCCTCTTAAACACTGACAGGCCTGGGGCATCGACCACCTCTCCAGGAAGCCTGTTCCAGTGTTTGACCACCCTCTTGGTAAAGAAATGTTTCCTAATGTCCAGTCTGAACCTCCCCTCATGCAGCTTTGAATCATTCCCATGCGTCCTATCACAGGACCCCAGGGAGAAGAGTTCAGCACCTCCCTCTCCACTTCCCCTCCTCACGAAGCTGTAAAGAGCAACGAGGTTACCCCTCAGCCTCCTTTTCTCCAAACTAGACAAACCCAAACTCCATAGCTGCTCCTCCCAGGACATGCCTTCCAGCCCTTTCACCAACTTTGTTGCCCTCCTCTAGATGCATTCAAGGACCTTCACATCCTTCCTAAATTGTGGGGCCCAGAACTGCACACAGTACTCAAGGTGAGGCCGCACCAACGCTGAATACAGCGGGATAATTGCCTCTTTCAACTGGCTGGTTGTGCTGTGTTTGATGCACCCCAGGATGGGGTTTGCCCTCTTGGCTGCCAGGGTACACTGCTGACTCCTATTGATCCTGCTGTCAACCAGCACCCCCAGATCCCTTTCTGCAGGGCTGCTCTCCAGCCACTCCTCTCCCAGTCTGTATTTGTGTCTGCCATTACCTTGTCCTAGGTGCAGAATGCAGCATTTTTTCTTGTTAAATTTCATGCCATTAATCATTGCCCAATGCTCCAGTCTATCTAGAGCTTTGGGCAATATCTGTCTTTAGTGTGACTTCCAGGGATGCCTCAAAGAGCTTTGAATATATTGCACATGGAAAGGGTAAGGGTATAGAAGACCAAGACCTTTCAGGGCCATGCCTACTGGACCATAAAAGGTGTGATCCCATTCCAACCAGTCTTACAATAGCTGCTCACTGGAACTGTGGAAGAGAATACGGTTGTCATCAGCAGACTTTGGATTGATCCAATTGTAAATCATTTCCACTCAGTTGGACTTGCTTAACTTTCAAGATCCACTCCTCAGATACCTGTATCTCTGCTGGTCAACACAGGTTCTTTTTACAATTTATCCAACCTCTTTTAGACTGTTGGCTTAAGATGACTCAGACCTAAAATGTGCCTGTTTCTCAGAACAGAGGCAGATATCTGCAATTGATCAAATTAATCCCATCCCCGGTTTTTACCAGGATGTTGATATACTATGATGCTTTCAGAATATCTTGAATCATACTGAGGTTCATCACTGTATAGTGTATCGTGAACATTTTACTGCATTCACCTTTAGAATGTAGCTCCATCCTATCACATATATGTGGAGAAAATCTACACTATCTTGAATCCAGTTTTTAAAATTACGCTTAGCACTTACACATCTTGATTTAAACTCTGCAAAAGCTGGTGGAAAAACTCTTGTTTTCTAGATGGGGCTGGGTGAAGGCCCATATGATACTTTCTATGTGTAGCACGCATAGCCATTTTAAGGACAAGTAAGTATATGGTCCCATCTTACAAAAAGGGAAATTCAAGTGAAGAGTTGCAAAGGGAAATACTTTTTAAAATGCCTGCAAATTCAAGGTGCACATCTTGATATAGAAGACATGGTTCTCACAGGAGAAGCTGAGTGCCTAAAGACCATGTTGACTTCAATTGCAATGGTGAAAATTCAGCAGTTCAGATATTTATGTTCCTTGGGTCCTAGAAAATTTAAAAGAGTCTCTGTATGTAAAACAGTAAGCCAGTAGAAGAGATGGAAGTGGAAATATGGTCTCTTTGGCTTTATCATTCAGACCATACTGCCTCTTATATTGCCAGGTCATGAAAATTTTGAATTTTGGCATATTACATAGAAACTCTAATTAAGCCATTTTTATATTGATTTAGTCTGTAAAAGGAACACATTATAATGCAAGTATAAAATACTTCCAATTTCTTAATAAGGCAAGAGTCCCCCTTGCTGCCCAAGAGCCTAAGAAATCATGGTTCAGCCCAGTAATATCAAAGCGTACCCTATATGGGTGCCAGTCATCTTCAGACTATCAATAAACCAAGTTTCCATGTCTCCAAGTACAAAAATAGCTTATATTGGAGATTTTATATAACAATGCAAAACCATTCAAAATTCAATTTGATGAACAATGTTCAAGAGGCCAGCCTCTCTCTTCTCCTCAAATACTGATACATTTATCACCTCAAACAGTGATAAATAAATAAATTCCCAGGTTATTCCCTACTGATCTCTCTAAGCTTATGTAACAATATAGATCTGGTGTGAGGACTTACAGTCCCATCAAGTGGCCTGGAAAGATGTGAGGAGGTAGCCTGTCGCCTTCAGTTTCCTACTGGATATCTGACTAGGCTGCCTTGTTGCTTTCTGGAGTGCTTTCAATCTCAACTTGTTTGAGTGCTACAGTTTGCAGGTTGCTTATTCAATTCACCAATATAAACAAAACAAAATTGCTGATCTTTTGTTATTAAGTTAAGATGGGCTTGCACTTTTGTTTCTTTCATGTAATTTAGAAACATTTATCAGAGGGAGAGACATTATTTCTACCTTTTCCTGCTTAAAGCCTGAATAAATGAAGCCATTTCTTACCTAGGAAGAAATGCTGTAATTCCTAGCAAAAGGAAATCAGCATATGGTCCTTTGGCATTCTGTTCTCTGTGAGGCAGTAACATTGAGAATATAGTATAATAATGTAATGGGCATCTGAAGCATCTATACCTAAAGATCACAAAGAAGTTTAATTCCAAACAAGAATGAGGTTTTTCACTCATAGCTATTATTGTCCCATATTTCATATGGATGACTAGAAACAGAGAGTACTAAATAATATAAAAATAGAAGAGCTGTGGCAAAGTAAAAGCTTCTGATTGCTATCCTGAACTTTTTCATCATACTGTCTATTGTCAGATGATCTTTGAGGGGTGAAGATTTTCCTTCCAAAAGAAGGCAGGTCTAGTTTATTACATAGAGAAAAGTTCTGTGCTTCTAAATTTGTCTTTTAATCTTATCTCTGAATGTTCTTATTTTTTATTATTTCACAGTTAAAAGCCTTTGGTGATCAGCAGGAAGATGGTCAGTCATGGCTGGATTATGCAGTGAAACAGCTGAAACATGTCCCTGTTCCCCTGAAACTGAATTTGGTGTGACCTTTGCCGTGTCTTTCAACGTATTTCAGTCAACCAGACATCTGACTTTTGGTGGCAAAGCAGGTATTAATAATGGACAGTAACTGTAATCGCAGTGAAGGTGCCAGTGTTCTTGTGAAAACATGGAGTCTTCTGTATTTTGTTCTCCTTTAAGAAGAAGTTAAGATATTTTCCCCCTCCTGCAGTTATTTATCATCACCTTAATGCAAAAATCACATTGGGCTGCATAGCTGCGATTATGCACAAGCACAATGTTAGATGTTATGATGTGAGACATAATTTATTTCTCCAGTAATTCATGTCAGTGTTTGTGTGTGAAGATTTTGCAGGCTTCTGACTTTCCAGGCTGCAAATTCTCTCTCTCTCTTTCTCCTATTGACCACTTGTTAAATCTTTTTGTTTGTTTCCCACCTTTCCCCTGGGACCCACAGACAGACAGCCTTGCCAGATTCATTTTCTGATCAAAGCTGTTTGATTTGGTCAATTTTGCCACATTGGAGACGTTCTCTATTACAGAGATAAATAGCCTTGGGCTAACTGTCAACGAAAACTTGTAAGCTAATAAATTATTCCAATTTCTTCCTGCGGATTTCTCTGGAGACAGCCCTAGGAAATACACTTTTTGATTAGTAAATTTCTCTGTGTGTGTGTCTGGACATTCAAATGTGTCGACTTTGATTAGCACCATTGCTTTTCAAGTAGACGCTGGCTGAGGGGCTGTCAGTTGCCGGCAGCCCTGATGCATAATGCATCAACTGGGCCCGGAAACAGGAGCCTCATCCAAGGCTGGAAAGGCGGGAAAATTGCCCCAACAGCCCTTTGCACCATGGGAGCAATCTGAGTTGCAAAGACTTTGTCATCTGCAGACACAAGGCCCTGGAGAGCAGAGGAGCCTCGGGAGAGGGAAACCAGTAGGAGAGAAGAAAGGAAAGGAGAGAGCTGGGCAACTTGCTGCCAGTCCCTTCACTTCCACACCCTCTGCTATCCCCATAAAATCACTTCCTCCCCCTCTTCTTCTTCCTCCTCATCCTCCTCTTCCTCCTCCTTCAGCTCCCCGTCCTCTGAGGAGGATTGGATTTCGCTTCACCTCCCACTTGGATTCCTGTTCATCTGCTGTTTGCCTAGTTAAGGACCTGCAGGTTGTTATAGAAACAATATTTTGGCTATAACAAATCAATCGGTGCGTGTGAACACAAACATACAGATCATTTATCAACTGCAAAATACCCTAAATTATGACCTTTCTAAAACCTATCAGAAGGGCGAGGGAATGCATAACGTAAATTAAACTTTGAAGGGTCAGCGATTTTTACTTTCACTATTCATCTTTCTTTCACCTTATAGGTTTAAGAACAAGAGTGCTGTGTAATTACATTTCAATGGGGTGCAGCGGTTCATTATTCTCTGCTATACCAATCTACTGCAACATTTCCAATGCAGTCAGGTACGTTTTAGCAGATATTAGTGGCATAAGACCGCACTTGCTTTTTTGGATGGATAACATCTTTTAATGCAAAATAGTGCCATTGTCTCAATTTACAAAGACAGCAACAATGGGGTTTTTAAATCAATATGTTTGTTTATTTTTTATTATAAAAGTGATGAAGAGTGTTTTGTAGTTTCCTTTCTGTTATTATTAGGCTTTCTCATTTTCTACTGGCTCTTTCAATCCTTGCTTTCTCTGCCTCCCCCTGAAATTTTGTTTTTGTGCTGAAGCCCACATCAGTGATGGAGATCGGCAGCTTCCAACTGAAAAGTCTTACCATGCCAGTTACTCACTTACGTGGCATGATGGCTAAGCAGTATAGCAGTCGCTTAAGTTATAGCCTTCCATCTGAGGATTCATAGGCCTGCTACTAGTAATAGGGGCTCTTATTCTACCTCTGCATCTAGAAGCACCATTGCTGTATGCATAGCTTAAATAATTTTTAATCCAAATAACATAAACACCAGAGCATGCACAAAAGCATTTTGAATAACATTACAATCTAAAACTACTTGAAAACTCTAGAGGCAAAATCAGCTTGTGAATATTAAAACCAGGCACCTTAGTGAAAAGGTTGGGTATAAGCAGAATTCCAGACATCCTTGAGTCTATTATGCTTTAAATAAACATTCACAAAATAAGGTGTGAAAAAAACAGCATTTGACAAATTTTGACTGCTTACGTGGCTGGTAAGAAGCTTCCATGATGCATCCTGTATTCAGAACCAGGTATGCCAGAAAGAGTACTAAATAACTAATTAATCTTATCAGTGGATGTATAGAAACCTGCAGGCTGGAGCAAAAGAACTATCACCAGTTTATGGTTCTCATCCATGAAAGCACTTAACCCTAACTCTTTGGATGTGATGTTTCCATCACGTTTCAATGGATTATTCTACATTTAAAGTTAACCACATGTTTATCTTTAGCTGGGTTTAGGCCTGAAATGATCTGCTGATGCATGAATGCCCTGACAAGGGCAAGTAACATTTTTAAGGATGAAGTCACTGTGCTATGTGAAATCTGACAGGTCATTTTTGATTTCTTTTGCTTAAAGGCTTTTGGTGGTGGGTGTTTTGTGAATGTTGTCACCATTGCATTTTCTTTTTTTTTGTGTGTGTGCTTTTATTTAGGGTCAGGTAGGAGGGCTTAGATTTTATTGGTCATCCATCTATAAGTATATCATTTTCTTTAGTATCAAACTGTCAGCTTCTCAACTATACTAAAACTCATTTTAATTACCCTTTTTCTTAACACGACCACCTCATAACTTCTTGAAATGCTTTACTACCCAGAATAGCAATATAATGAAGGTGAAGTGTATGTAAAATGTTTGACTTTGAATGGCATAGTTTTGCAGATTTGTGACTTTGGATGCCAGAATTTCAATTAGAGGACGACTGCTAAGTACTTTCATTTAAAAGCTGATGAGCGCCTACTAAGGTCATGGAATGAATGGCACTAGCCTGCAAAAGCACTTTGTACATGATGGTCTACTTTTTTCATTTAATAAAAAGTTGTTTTAATAGTACTGTAGCACACCATGTCTCAAATGGTACCACAAGAAGGTGGTAAGCATATTCAAGATATATGGGAAACCATGAAAAGGTGACTGAAAAGTTGTAATACAGGAGCAAAAAGGTTTGAAATATTGATGCCTTTAAAAATGGACTCATTCTCAGATATGAGAAGTATTACCATTTCTCACTTGACATATTAACTACACGACTGACATGCTGTAGCCTAGACAAAGCTGACTGTAATGCAGCACAGACTTTTACGTACTATTTTTTCACCTAATCATGCATCAGACCTTGGATGTATGTTATCTGTGGAATAACAAAGATTGTGATAACACGGAATGGTTGATCACAGATTTAAACTGGCATTTAGTTTACTCTGACAATAATCTGTAAATAGCTCTATAGCTACACTTACACAGGAATACAGCAGGCAGATATTTTGTTTACCGTGTTTGTTTTGACTGGAGTTTCAAAACGTTCATTTCAATTGGATAAAAGTGGCAGTTAAAATATTCCAGTTTTCATTAAAGTTGCTACATAAGGTAATCCCTCCCTGGCATCTTGTGCTCCCCCAGGTGAATAGACTGACACACACACCAAAAAAATACCCCAGAAAACACCCCACCTCTAAAAAAAAGGAAAGGGAAAAAAACCACCCTTCGCAAAGCAAAGCAGAAGCTATATTTGTAAATGTTAACAAAAGCTAAACATGGGGTTTTGCTATGGTAAGAAAATGCCACCCTCCCCTTCTCCATAAATTGGGCTTCTAGGAAGCAATCCCTCCCCCAAGAAACGGCTTGTGGGGAGGGCAAAGCAACCAGCTGGGTTGTAGGAGTAATAAAGAAGGAGAATCAATAGGGCATGCAATGGAGCCAAGGTGCTGCCATTTATCACGCCGCTTCTCTGACTCCAATCATTCATCATGCTCAATGAGGCAGCAAATAGGAAAATGACTATTTGTATCAAACACATCTGCACTCATCCACTGAGGTATTTTATTCCCATTAACTCTGAAAGTAAAATACGCAGAGTTTTCTAGCTTCTTTCAGCTCAGGTTGGCAGAAGAAATTCACAGCACCCAGGAACACAAATGACTGCATGAGTTTGCAAAGCATTTTGGAAAGGATTTTAGTCACTCCACAGTGAGATTATACACACACGCACATATAGGTATATATGTAGTATATATAATAAACATACAGGCATGTACAACATACACTCCCCATTTCAAATTATTAGTACGGTACCACAGGAGTCTAAACTCACTAGCCAGCATCTTCTTTCCCCTAGTGATATGAATATCATCAAGGCTACAGTAAATACTCATTACATTATCTCTCAATGGTTCCCCTTTTATATCATAAATTACCCCTGCTAGGTGGCATGGAAGCTAATTTCACTAAGTCTGTGGAAGATCAGATGTAAATGGGAGGATTATCATCATTATGGTGTAATATCCCATGAAATGGTAGCATCATTACTGGTTCCTTTTATGAGGTGCGCAAGTTTATTTCAACCTGCAAGCGTGCTCCCATGGCCTTCATCAGGACAGAGAAGTAGCCTGTGTCACATAAAGAGCCTCCAGCCTTCCTTCACAAGTTTTTCTATGGGGCTTGGAGGGTAGAGCTTCTGCCATGGTAGAGATGACACTAAAAAGGTTTGAAAAACTTGGAAGCTGGATATCAGACCAGTCACGTAAACCCAATGGCTGCTCTGCCCTCTCCTGTTTCCCTGCTCTCCCCCTCCCCAAACATCCATCCTAAACCCTATAGTTGACCTCATTTTCTTCTCATTCTTACTGCCTCTTCATGTAATTAAACTGATTTTCCTGCTCATTCTCTGTGTTCCAGTCATTGTGCATGGAGGAGATTCTCATGAGTGAAGAAATAAATGACAATAGCTGGAATCCCTTGTCTGGCTTGCCCT
>VYZV01033094.1:1558-54360 GCA_013401275.1 Pandion haliaetus
TGGAGTACTGTGTGCCGTTCTGGGCCCCACAATTTAAGAAGGATGTTAAAAGTCCTTGAATGCATCCGGAGGAGGGCAACAAAGCTGGTGAAAGAGCTGGAAGGAATGTCCTGTGAAGAGCGGCTCAGGACTTTGGGCTTGTCTGGTTTGGAGAAAAGGAGGCTGAAGGCGACCTCACTGCTCTGTACAGCTTCCTGAGGAGGAGATGGGGAGAGGGAGGTGCTGATCCCTTCTCCCTGGGATCCAGGGAGGGGACGCGTGGAAGTGGTTCAAAGCTACACCAGGGGAGGTTTAGACTTGGCAGTAGGAAGCATTTCTTTGCTGAGAGGGTGGTCAAACATTGGAAGAGGCTTCCTAGAGAGGGGGTCGATGCCCCAAGCCCGTCAGTGTTTAAGGGGCATTTGGACAATGCCCTTAACAACGTGCTTTAACTTTTGGTCAGCCGTGAAGTGGTCAGGCAGTTGGACTAGATGAGCGTTGTAGGTCCCTTCCAACTAAAATAGTCTATTCAATAAATAACTAAAACCAAAGAGATTGGAAGTTTGACTTACATTGTACATTTTTACATTTACGTTTTTAGCTTATATTTTTGCAAGATACCATCTACTGTCAGTTGACTCTTTTCCTTAAAATCATTCTTAAAGCCTGTGCAAAAACTTACTATTCAGACGCTAAGCAGAGGCTCTTCAATGAGGTGCACGTGAATTAAGTGCTGTGCTGGCATAGTGTTGTCCATGTATTTCTATGCAGTTGTACAGCCAAATTCTAAGAGTGCAAACCTTTATAAAAATATGTTTGACTTAATCTTATAAAAGCTAAATTTGAGGTCACTTGTTGGTGTTTTGACCTTCTGAAAAGAAAGGCAGCTAAACATGTAAGAATTTTTACCAAGGTTGAAGTATGCTTTAGAGAGTTATTTTGTTAACTATAATACTTCAGATATACAGGAAAACCCCCTCCTTTTTTGTGAACTTCTTATTCTAGGTATTTCAGCCGCAGCCTGGAGATCATGAAAAGTATGGAGGTGACCCTGAGCAGCCCCACAAAATCCACGTTGTTACCAGAATAAAAAGTGTAGTTGGTCGCCCATATTGGGAAAAGAAGATAATAAATGATCTTGGACTGAATAAAGTATGATTGTTTTTCTTTATATTTATTGTGTACATCAGAAACGTGTAAACATAGGGTAGAATTAAGGTGGTGGGGTTTTTTTTAAGGACCTCAATTTTGCAGTCACAGAACTCAGATTGCTTTACAGCTGCTATAAAATAAATGTAATTGAGAAATTGATGATGCATTTAAGAGCTGAGAGGAACATTAATGGCAAATGCCCATTTAGTAGGAATTCAGAATATCGCTGTATGATACTTCTGTGCCTGCCTGAGGAGAACCTTACCTTAGGAATTCTGCTAAAATAATAAAAAATAGATTTGTAAATTCATTGAGTTCAATTTTTGCTGTGGGTCATATTATTCAGATACTGCGGGTAGGCAAGTAAGACTCATTTATTATTGAAAAGGCTTCCAAATCCAAAAGGGATGATAAATTTTCAAACAGACTTTTAAGAGTTTGTGTCAAAGATGCGTGTATCCAAATTTTTCAGGCCAATTGCATGTTATGCAAAAATTTGTCTAGTCAGTGTTACATTACAGAGAAACAATGCTTGCTTGATCAATTTAAGATCTAACTGAAGCAAGCAGTCTTACTCCTAAACTACTGTATTTACATTTATAGTATTTTTAACAGTTGGAAGAAATATGAATATGTTGATAATATAATGGGAATAAATCTGAATTTGTCACTTTACTGGAATCAAGAGTTTGATCAAGTTTTGATTTTGTATTTTTATGTATGTTCTTGATGTAGAATTTATTTCTTTAAATCTTATATTTGCAAATATGGTTTTTAGTTTTACTGATAGTGTGAAAAGTTCAGTGAACAGAGATTTGGCAATGCATTTGTAAAACCTATTCTATCCTTTATATAGGCACATCAGCCAAGACTGCACAAAAATATCCCTTCTGTGAATTCCAGGCTGAAGGTTGTTAAACACCTGATAAGGTTTGTTAACTATTTTTTTAATTTGGAATGCTTAATGTAACTCTTCTAGTCATAGGACTTCACTAAGCAAACTCTTTTGCCTGTAGAATACAGCCACTGAAACTACCTTATGGGTTGCCAACAGAAGAGGAAATGTCGGACACCTTTCTTACGAGCAAGGGAGAGCTTGTCATTAAACGGCATCTGAAACCTGTGGAGCAGAAAGAAGTTAAGGCATAAGGTGTGCTGGTTGGATTTATATTTTATAAAATAAATAATATAACTCCCAAGTTAAGAGTTTGTGTATGAAATATAAGCTTAATTCTTACAGTGTCTGTTGTGAGTGGCGGAGGTGACACTGATGCTTAAAGAAGGATTACATGTGTACAAATATAAAAGTCAGTGTTGGGAATGTTTGCCTGAAATATTAAATGAATGATAGGGTTTCTGTCCTTGTGTTTTAATTTTGTGGCTAAATTACTGCAGTTTATGGCTAGCTATTGGAAAACTTTATAAAGTCAGATAAGCAGAGAAGTAAGTAGCCTAGTTCTAACTAATGGTGGTGAGAACATTTCCCAGCTAATAGTAAAGGTTTACAATGGTGCTGCATGACGTCACCTTCACTGTGCAAAGAAAGGAACTGGAATTGAAAAGCTCTCTGTTGACCAGTTAGTTACACGAGAATTGACTGACTATCCACTGAGAGTGTCATTTGATTGAGGCAGGTATTTGGGTGACTTACCTTGGTCATCCAGATCTCACGCTTATTCCTTAGCAAACAGTCATGTGGCCTCCTCTGTAGCTTAAAAAGTACCTGAACTCCCCATTTGGGAGTAACAGGAGGAGTGATTCACATCTTGGTAGGTTGTATAACTTGTTTTTCAGGAAACATGGCATCTCACTTCATACATATTTCTTGATCCTAAATGTTTAATAGTAATGGCCTAAGAGCTGCAGTCTGCGTGAAAGTTGATGCTTTTCCTGTTCTAAAATTGCAAACTTGGAAATCTGGAGACCCTGAAGCATACCTCTTTAATGCAAGTTAGTTATTACGGGCTGCAAGTTTATAATCCTTTTACTGCAGGATCTTGAATAGCACTGTGTGCATATTTTTATTTACAGTTTTCAGAATTGTGGCCAAAGTTAGGAAGTTGCTGCTGTATCAGATGATATAGTAGTTTTCTTTCCTGTGAGCATAAATTCCATAGTTTACCACAGTGTGAGCCTCTCCCATGCTAGGCACGCTGTAGAGGAGTTAATGACTGTATGTTGTGAGAAGATGAGAGGGATACAGTTGCTGAAAATGAACATTTATCCTTTCTGCACGCTTGCAGAGAAAAGTAAACACCAGTAGGAGTTCAGAGGAATAGAGATAACAGTAGAGGGACATAAAAGCTGGAGGCACTGTGTGCAGAAGAAAAAGGCTGTGGTAGTGGCATTGAAGAGTGTAATGGCTCCTTTGGACAGGCTGAAGGCAGAAGTGTGAAATTGGGCTGAAAAAACTCAGTTTCTCAAAAAGTTACAGGGTGTAGTGGAAAGAACAGAGAAAATACTGGTGTCAGTCTGAAGTATATAGAATAGCAAGGAAAAAGTGAAACAGATAAATGAATGTTGCTTTTCTTCCCTCCCTCCTTCCTTCCAGCATCTGCACAGCGTCTTGTGCTGCAGTGTGCTTAACTGCAGTCTCTCCGTGGTGTTGATCATGTTCCCGCAGGCAGGTACTTAGGACAAGCTGAAATTTCAGCCCTTTTGAAGGACGTGTGTAGTGCGTGCAAGCTATAGGGCATGCTTAAAAGGATGGCACAAGTACCAGGGCTCAGAAAATTAGGCAAATCGGTCTTACTGCTGAGGGACAGCCAATACGAGACTTGCACCAGGATTGGTGGCCTGGAGCACCGTAGCCAGGATCACTCAGGCTTGCCAAGCACGTTCAGGATTTGTGTGCACAACACTGCAGCCTGCTGAATCTCCAACACAGGGGGTGCTGCCAGTTCTGTCGTACACAGTATGTATGTGAATATGGATCTTCTATTCATTACGCTATAGAGATGGTACAACCTTCAAAAGTACTGCAATGTAAACCGGAAAGAATGTGTTAATGAACAAGCTTGCTTGGTACTGTGCGCAACTTAAAAGTGTGTAATAAACTATGTAAGTTACAGCAGAGCTAATAACTGCTTCCCAAATACAGAGAAGGGAAAATGCTTTAGATAGCACCTGTTATTTCTGGGTAAGATTTAGCTGCAAGAGGTGTTTACAGCTGTCTTTAATTGACAAGCTGGCAGTTTTAATGAAAAGGGAAACTGTATTTTCTTAAAATTTTTAATATGTGTGTAAGTTTGCATGTTTCTGAAATTGTATTTCCTCCAAGGTCACAACTGTCATACAGTCAATCTGCTATCCTAAGCCTTCTCTGTATAAGCATACATTCTCTAAAGATTTGCTCTCAGGTCTAAGACCTGAACCAACAGGGTGCACAAACACATTAACGGAGCATTGTAAATGCTTCATGTAAATCTTCATGAAGCATGGGTAAGAGATGCTGCCAAGGAACAAACAGGCTGACTTGATAGCAAAATTCAGGTTGGAAGGTACCTTAGATGTCTCTAGTCCAACCTCCTGCTCAATGCAGGGCCAGCGCTGAGGTCAGACCAGGTTGCTCAGGACTTCGTCCAGCTGGGTCTTGAAAACCTCTGAGGACAGGGACAGCTCAGCCTCTGGGCAGCCTGCTCTGCTGCCGGGCTGTCCTCACGGGGAAAGGTTATATGCAGAATATAGTCCTGTACCCTGTCTCAAGCTCTCCTCTTTCAGTTTATGCCTGTTGTCACTTCTCTTCCCACCTTGTGCTACCAGGAGGAGCCAGCGTGGCTCCATCTCCTCAATTATCCCTCACAGGTAGGTACTGTGGGGCTGCTGTTAGGTCCACCTGAAGCTGTTCCCTTCTCATGGGGCAAGTGCTCCAGTCCCAACCACCTTGGTGGCTCTCTGCTCTACTTAATTGGTCTTTCCTGTGTCAGGGAGCTCAAAACCGAATGCTACTCTAGATGTGGTCTAACAAGTGCCTAGTAGAGGTGTGTAATCCCTTCCCTCGGTCAAGCTGTGCTTGTCATACAGCCCAGGGTACCCTTAGCTGACTTTTCTGGCTCATGCTGAGCTTGCTTCTTGGGGAGGAACCATTTACTGTGTCTACCTACTGTAGCATTTAAAGTATATTCAAACAAATCTTCAGCGCAATATGTGGTAGCGATGTGGAAATGTACTGTTATAAGAATAAATTTATTTCTGTGCTATTGCTCTGTTGCAGGTTCACTTACTGGTTCAGATTTGGTAATTAACACAGATTTTGGTGTGAGTAGATCAATACAATTCTAATAATAGCATCAGGATATATTTAATTACAGGTATAAAATACTAGCTATAAAAAATGCACCATATATAAAACAACCAATCCCCGTGTGCTCTTTGTTATTTCTCCTTCAGCCCCAAGTGATACATTTGAGGGTTCTTTTTAACCACTTTAAACCACTTGCTTTTTTCCCATGTGTCTTGAAATGGCTGAATGGACCCAACAACTCTGAAGCTAAGGTTCCCCAAAAGCTTTACTATATGGTTGATTAAAAGGATCTGTTTATTGTGCATGAACTTGCATCAGATTTTACAAACTACGTGCCATTTTAAAAACATGATGGAATGTGCATATTCTTACTCCAGACCCTGCATTGAAGCTAATATATAGCTTCAACAGAAGTATTCATTACAGCAGCTTGAGTTTTACAGATTGTTGCAAATGTAAAGGCTAAAATGTAATATCAAGGGCAAAAAAAAAGTCAAGGATAGCTTAGTATTTTCCCTCCTGTCACAAGAAACAGCCACTTTGGGGCCACACCACCAAAGTTAAGAGCAATTATTCTGAAAGGATATGATACACTGTGATACACTCTTCTGGTAGATTAAACATACGCAATATTTATTGCAAATATTCAATTCCAAAATTGCAAATTGTTAAAAACCAATTTTGTACTGCTGTTAGACACATGTATTGCCAGATATAATCTAAGGCAGATAAAATCTTGTTAAGCAGTGTTACAACTTTCTTGCAGTATTAATCTGCTTCTTGAGAAACTGCAAGCACAGATGAAAACTCTGCTTGAATATTCTCGTGAGGTGACATCAAAAATAAATGGCAAAAGATAGGTTGCAGTTTGGATTATTAGCGGTGTAATCTTTTAAAGTGATTTTTTTTTTTTTAGCCTTAGCTGAAAAAAAACATTGAAAGCTTGCACTAGTTTCTGGCTTCATTGCCCTCCCCCATTCTTACTCATTCTGGGGGAGAAATCCAGGATTTTTTTAATTAGAAGCAAAGTATGCAACCAGTGACTCAAATCTAATCATCACTCAGATATCTCAGTATCCATTTCTCTTATAAAACTTGGCTCTTGCAGCCACATCATTGGCATAGTCATTGTGTGTTGTGCCAATATCCATTCTGTCATAGCTCTGGACGTTGTTAGCTCCTGCGTTATAGGCTGAGATCCCACCTGGAATGAGAGCGAAAGACACACATAAACAGAGGTGATACTTCATCAGTAAATAAGCAAACAAACAAAAATCCCAACTTGAATGCATTGCTTTAGTTTGTAGCTCTCTCTTCACCAGTATTATTGGCCAGTATTACCATTTCCAGCTATTTTTGTCACTGAGGTGTTCCTTTTCTGTTTTAACTTTGTGAAGAAATCATAATGTCCTCCTTTATACCTGAACCTGGTGATCATTGTCCCCTTGCTGTATTTTGCTAATGTTAACATCTTCGGTTGTATGACTGTTTCCTTTTGTGCGTATTCCTTCATGCCTACCCGCATTAATAACCTCAGGCATATTTGTGTTGTAGTTAGAATAAAGGGACCCAACCACAACTGCTTCAGCTGTAATCAGTGCTCAGGCATACAACCATGCTTTCTCCAGAGAGGACCGTACATTTTCAAAATTAACGTGTTCCTTCTTCAGATTTGCCAGGTTAGTAGCTTTTTGTAGGTGGCTATAGAAACACAAAACAAATTAAATGGAGAAGGAGGGAAAAACCCCACCTGTACTCCTTGCAACTGAAAAATGTCATTATATTTGCCAAGTTTCCCAAAAGCCTGCTAGAAAGCTAACCAAATCTTATTCCTCTATTTGTTTTTGTGGGTATTAAAGAATATTATTCCTCACCTCAATAAAATGAACAGAGGGACTGGAATGTGTTCAGTTTTCTGAAGTGCTCGGTTTTACAGCATTACTGCCTTTGACTTTTAGATGTGTGAAGTGTTTTAAAGCTGACAAAACTCTACCTTTGAGCTGCTGTTCCTTTGTCCAACTTGGGAATCTCCTCTGGATTTCCTTTATCATCTCGCATAAAATCTCCGTGCCTTGTGCTAAGTGCTCTTCACTGTCCCATGACCCAACAATCTTATGGTACCGTTTGTCAACCTGAAAGTGAGACAGCAGTATCAGCACACCAGAAACCCTGCTATTTATCCAGAGCTCTTCATTGCTTACAGCCTGCTTGTATTCATTTTGATCTTTAATCTCATGATTTACCTCTTTTGTAACTGTATAGAGAGGAAGCAAGCTCAGCTCAAAGCGCAGGCGAAGCCAGCAGATGTGTGAATAGCAGACTATTGGGGCACTGAAGAGGAATGCCTGCCCCACCTCCTTGTCTGTCAGAGCCTTAAAAACCCAACGCAGCTGCTGCTGGAAAGGTGACAGGGTGCAGAAAGTGGGCTTACTGCTGTTCAAGCTTTTCCAGCTGCAGGGTGACTGACTGCCCCTCGCCTCCCCAGCTGCATCAAGAGTGGGAAAACCCTGGTTTCTTCTAGGGATCTCCCCTTGATCTCTGCCCCAGTTCGGCTCTTCTTCTTCTCCTCCTCCTTCTCCTGCTCCTCTTCCTGCTCCTCCTGCTGCTCCTCCTCCATGGGGTAGTAAAGCACAAGTCTGGGGAGGCTGGAGCTGTTACAAAAGCGGATCCCAATGCATGCAGCAAATGTTTAGGGGTTGTGTGGGTAAGTGTACAACTTGGCAAACAAGTGAGATGTTAATGTAGGCATGAATAATGAAGCAAGATTCCCCCACTAGCCAGGCCCCTGTGGTGCATAAATGGTAATTAACCTGACTGTATGTAGCTGCAGCCTACAGGCCTCCGTGCTTACTTAAAAAAAAATGCTTTTTGAAACAAGATTTATTATCTAAAGTATGAAATAGGGACAATTAATGTATTAATTCCCCAGAGAGCGCTGGGAAGCAAGCAGCGGTTTCACAGTGCAAAAGCAGTCTGCTCATGCCCTGACACTCACTGGAGTCCTTCCCGGTGTCGGGAGCTGACAGCTGGGTCAGTGTTGGCTTTATTCTGGCCAAAGAGTTGGCTGAAAAGGTTTAGAGGGCTGCCTTTCAATGGGGACCCTGCTACTCTTCTGACTTTCTGCTTCAAAAGAAGGAAGAGGTTTGTGTTTTTGAGAAGGTTGACCATACCTGCATTAAACCAAATGCATTTCCGTGGTCACCCCAGCCATCCTTCAGCACTGTCCCAGCATGTGACTCTCGAGAGATAATACCAGCAATCACAGCTGGATCAACACACTTGCTGTTGCCAACTTTTGTAATCTTGGCTTGGTATTTCTCCATGTTCTTCAAATCTTTTTCTGCAATCTTCTCTGAGGCAGGAACTCCTATAACACAATGTGCATGACTTCCTTTCATTTTTAAAATCAGAACTGAGTTGTTCTAACAGCCATTATGACTGAGCTGACATTTTGAATCCTTCTGAATCTGTTTAGAAACAAGCAATTATAGAATTGAGCGATTTTGCTGACGGGTAAGTGCCCTAGAAATCAATACACAGATGATATAAAGGACGTTTTTTCAAATACAGGGGGCAGTTCTCTAGTGTGCAGACTAAAAGGCAGGTCTTCTTGTTTTAAATCTAAGCCTCTGGGTGGATTAGTCCCAGATTTAGTTTCTTTTAATTTAGGACTATAATGAGGAAATATTCAGAATCTTGGGTCATGAGGGAAACCCTCTTAAGAGAGAGAGAAAAGCAGGCTCAATGGCAGGGGTTGGATGCACACAGCAGACCTTGCATTTTCTCTGTGATGGTCTTGAATATCATCTCAAAGGCAACTCTATTCCCAACGTAAACTTACGTGCCCAGGTAGGATCTTTGTTGGTCGTGGAAAAATCTGCTCACGTGGCAATGACTGATAGCCAGGGACCGGGATCCATAATAGGCATGAGCTTGTGCATGGTTGTAAGGGGAGATGAAAAACTGAATTAGCGCCTACCTGCATAGCTCAGACCTTCTGGTCTCGCGGTTGCCTCCGAAGCTCCAGTTGTGTCAACGTTCAGTATATTCCCGTAACGCTCCAAACAGCCTACGAGCAGTATTTACAACCAGATGTCAGGCCAGTGCAGAGTGTGATGCATGCTGTTGAAATGTTTTCAGATCTGTGACTGAAACCCATGGCATCATTTCGATACTAGTGCAGGCGTTTGTGCTAGCAGATGCAGTCATGGTATCGCATGCTCTGGAAAGGGTTACCTCTCAGTCATGCTAGCATAAAGCCACAGTGTAGCTTGTGAGGTGAACTAGCTTGTGCACAATTCATCTCCTCAAATTTTAGCTTGCCTAAAACTTAGCTGTCTAGCCTAATCTTGTGGCTTGGGCTGCCCACATAGCCAATGGAGAAAGGCACCTCCAAAAGGTGGGTTTTCTATTCCAAAATAAAAAAAAATATCTGTGAGAATCAAAAGAAATCCTACCGCTACTTACTGGCTCCAGCTTGCTTTTCCATAGCTACTGTCAACAAGAAAAATCAAAGTGAAACATCCTTCAGTTACATCCGTTACAATTTCTCTGACTTGCGGTTTGTGATTTAGCTGCATGGGGAAGGGAAAACATGCAAGCAGCAACTGAGAGGAACAATGCTAACCGGAGCCCAGCAGTTAATGGAAAACAGACTTTAGTACAGTGAAATATTTACAAGAGTATCAGACAAACGTCACAGACCTGACATGTTTGCTGCAGGATGTCTCCCCACCTTCTCGCTGCGCTTCGTAGAGGCGAACGGGCTTTTTATCTGCTGATGGCGTTTTAGAGCAGCTGACTCAATGCACTTCTCGCAAGTCACTGGTATTACAGGAAACACTAACGCCTGGCAACTTCTTGTGCTTCCGCCCAAACAGGGTTTCTGCTCTGCAGCACGAACACAATGACGATTTTAAAAATGAAATACCTTTTAATTTAATTTAAACCCCCTGTTGCTAACAGCTTGGAACTAGGAGGAGCCTTGTCCGAAAACAACTGCCCACCTTCAGTTGTTGGGAGCAATAACGTGCTGACAATGGCAGAACAGGAACCTGCGCTTTTTTTTGGATGTAATAGAGTTTTTGCAGGCAAAGCCCCAGCAACAATAACATGACGCAGAGCGGCAACCGCTGAGAATTTGGATATGCAGAGATTATGGCAGGTCCCTGTTGTCCTCCCCTCTCGTACAGCGACAACAAAGGTGAAGGCACAAACCCAAATTAGCAGACAGCGTGGATTAAAGCTGTTGTAGCTGTTCAGCAGTACGGAAAAAAGCCACTGGATGGCAGACCTCCCCATCACTGCTAATCCATCCCGACATGCTTCTCCCCCGTGGTAAATTTTGTGAGGGTGAAATGCTGTTTGGCTCTTTCATCAGCCCGTCCGCATTTTAAGCTGGGGAATTCAGCCCATGTCACTGCGTTGAAAGATTCAATTCTGTAAGTTTTTCCTGTACCGTTGATACCTCCCATAGAGAACCAGCTGCAAAAAGTCACAGCAGCCCATGCTTGGAGCTCTTCATGTTCACGATTACGAGTGAGTTTAAAGAAGATTGAAACAGAGGGAAGTTTGTCAGGCAGGAAGGAAAATAGAACAGATATGGCTCATACAGAAGTGACATTAAAAAAAATCGAAAATTCAGAATACCGCTGAAGATGATAAACAAACCAGCAATCTCCAAACGGCCTAGTGCTACCATTCCCTTACTGCTGGGGGAGAATCGTAAAGGATGTACCAGTTTGCTGCTTCTGCGTCAGAGTAATTGAGGCAGGCAGGTAGATCTCCCATGTTTTCTGGAGCCCTATCCAGAAATTATTGTTTAATCATATATGCGTGCATGGAGTCTCACATGTCCTGGGAAGTGTTTTCCTCAACAAACCTGTATTCAGACTACTGGGGGAGAATGGCGTGTCGGCACGGTGGTTCCTAACGACAGCCCTGTCACCCGTGCGGTGTCGAGCAGGCTGCAGCGAGAGCTCGGGAGCTGCCGCAGGCTCGGGTCTCCAGGGTCAGAGAACCGCTTACAGCTTTTGCCGGTGCTCTTTGAAGCGCCTCTCACTTGTCCCATCGCTCACTTGCCACGGAGGAGGCAGTACGTAAGCCACTCCGCATTGCGATCTCTCCTGCTGTGTAAGGGGTACAGGTGGTGGCTTTGGGCAGCTTCAAAAGTGCCCCAAATCGTGGCTTATGTCCCAGATTCCCCTTGTACTCGCTGTTAGTTGAGGCATTCAGCAACCTCCAATTCAGATCCAGCTCATCCTAGTTTTTCTTCATCTTCCAGAAACGCTACAAAAAGCCTGTCAGTGTGTGGTTCTGCCATGAAACTTGGTCTCTGGTGTTGAGCTCACCGTGGAGCGCCGTGAGCCAGCGCCGTGGGCTGCGGGTCACCCTACCACACTGCAGTACCAGGTCGGTGCTTCTTCCCTCCCCAGAAACCGCTGCTGAATTCAGTCTGGTTTGTCTGTGCCACCGTGCCGAAGGCAGAAGCATGATCCAAAGGTACACCTACGTAACCGAAGGAGTAATTTAACTTGTTGATTGTCAGGAGGGCAAAAGCCTGAAAGAAAGAGTAGGAAGAGGGGAAAGAGAACGAGTCGGTTAAATCTGGTTTCCATGAGAGAGAGGTTTATCGAGACAGAAACTTAATTACAAACTGAAAACATTTGGTGTAAGAACTGAGGTAATAGCTGTGGAGGCAGGCCCTGGCATTTTTCAGAAGCAGATTATGCATTAATTGAAAGGGATTCAGGGTGTTGTTTCTCAGTGTGGGTGTGAGCGTTGGCTCATGTGCAAAAGCTTCCTCTGAAGAATATCCGTGTTAAGCTCCTGAGAGGGCAGGAGATATCACACAGCCTGGGACAAAGCAGCTTGGAAATGTTTTCAATTAAAGGCAAAGCAATGACTAGTGTGCTTTTTTTGTAACATCATGCTCCTGAGATGAACGAAATTTAGTCTATTTTTAATTAGTGTTTACCTATTTTATATTTAACTGCTTTTTAACTGTATTTAGAAGTTTTTGAACTGCAGGAGTGTGACTTGACTTGTTTCTGCTGGATTTACTTTTGCTTGTGTTGTTCTTGGGTGTGTCCTGTCCAGCTTTGCAGCATTTTTGATAACCAGAGAAACAGTGAAGTAGTGACCTTTCTCAAGTCAGAAGGTAGAAGTTGGGCAACCCTGCTGGGAAATGTTTAAACAGTGTGTGATGGCAGTTGTGATTTATGTTACTTTTAGCTCTTGTTTATCTTCAGTAATGAATAGTAAGGACCTCTTCTCCTAAAATAAAACAAGTCTCTCTTCCATTCTGGTAAGCCAGTTGAGATGTTCTTTCAGTAAATGAGAGAGACCCAAGGGGTTCAATCAGGACCTGTCTGATACAAAACAATGTTTAAGGCATCATAAAGCAAATTAAGAACATGCTTTTAGGCCCTTCCTGCATTTCATAAAGAATCACACAAGCCCAATTGTAATAATAATTTTGAGTGGATTATTCGTCACATGTTTTACTGCTGCAGACTTGTTTTAGAAGTGCCCATGGCTTCTCAGTGCTGGATGTGGGATTAAATTGACTTGGATCAAGTGGCACTTCCTTTTTTTTCCCCATCTAATTTTTAGGTAGTGTAGTCCCATCAGTAAACTATACCATTTGTGATGCATGATTCTCAGCTACTGGTTTGGTAATTTTTTTTTCTTTTCTGTAATGATGGTTCATATTTAAGGAATTAACTTAAGACACCATTGTAGCAAAGCTCACTTTTATAGTTTAGCATTTAAGCAATCAAAAAGACATTAAGCCTGATAGTGCAGATCCAACAGATTACTGAAAGAAGGAAAGGCGGCTGTGGCTGTTACAGGGAACAACCTGCACCATACATTTCAAAACCCTACTGGTTTTATTTATTGGTTTGGTTTCAAAAGTCCCCAGTAGTTTTTGCAGAAGTGCTACTTGTCCCATGAGCAGATGTAAAGCCCCATGCTGGAGAGTGCAAACAGGACAGAGCTATGAAACTTACACAAAATGCACAAATTTCAGTGTCTTTTGTAATAAGTTCATTTTTGCAAACCTTGGATCTTGCAAAGCCGAGATGAGACTTTAGATAAATTCTCAGGTATTTTGGAAGTCTTCTTCATGACCTCACCTAAGTACAGCAAAGGCCATTCTTGTTGTAAGATAAATACTAAGGAGCAATACTTAAATGCTTTGTATTCATTGCTGATTAAAAATGAAAGCCAAAAATGGGAAACTATGTGTATTTTTGCAGTTACGTATGTGTAGTTATTCTACTCTGTCCACATGGACGTGGCAAACCTGTTTACTTCTTTCCCTTTCCTGGCTGTCTGTTGCATAGTTGCAGACATACATATCTGTCCTTGGCACGTTTTTTCATGTCTAAGCCATCCCAGTTCTGCAGTCTCTTCAGGTCTTATTTTCTTAACTTCTGATCATGATTGTTGCTGTGCTTTTGAGGTTCTCCAGTTGGTCTCCATCTTCACTGAGCTATGGCTACCTGAACCTGACGCAGTCCTTAGCTGAGGCTTTTCTGGTGCTGATTGGCATGAAGACTTCATGTGTCTTGCAGAGGGTATACTATGTTGTGCATCCTAGTGTTGCGGTTGCCTTTGCATCACAGCAGGACACTTCTGCCGTCCCTACTCCTGTCTCCCACCATGCTGCCTTGCTCTGGCCCTGGGCTAGGGATGCTGGCAGTGTTGGTCCCTGGGCTGGAGGGCAGGAGATGGTGGATGTTGGAGACTAAATCCCCTCTGTAGCTGTGGGAGGCAAATCCTGGTGTGCAAAGCACAGCCCACCTCGGTGGTGTGGATGGGGAGAAGGTGAAGTTGCCACCTGTCCACCTGGAGGGATGTCTGCAGTGAACGTCTGCTGTGAGGTTTGCAGCCATCTCTCTGTGTACGTAAGGAGGACCTTGTGAAGGATATATATTAAGCCAATTATAACTGCTAAGGCAAATTACAAAGCTTTGGAGTTTTTGTCTGAATAAGAAAGAAAAAGGCAGGATGTTTCTGGCATTTATTTATTATATGACTACTGGAAAACTCCGCTACATCAACTGCCAGGAGGTAGAAAATACCGAGGTGCTCATGTTTAACTGTAAATGCACAACGGCCCTTATCTCACCTGACATTGGCTGTACAGGCTTGGTGGGAGTTAGTATGGAGACTGCCAGTGCTAAGACCTTGCCTTCAGATGTACTACTGAGCAATTTGGTACAAGGTAAGACAAGAGAAAGTAGCTTTAAAACATGTATGTTGAACACAAGTAATTTCATAGCAGCTCTAGCTGAAGTGTCAGCAAGGTGCCTTCCAGCTAATGGAGCCCGTGGCTCGGTGAGCCCTGGGACAGGGACATCCCTCCGTGCTGGTCCCAGGAACTAGTGGTGTGGGAGAATTTGTGGGAGAGCGAAAGAAACTGTACAAGGTCGAGAAACCGTACAAGGCACAACTGTTGTTCTTTGTTTGTTACCACAAGACACCACTGTTGTTCTTTGTTACAAGTTTGCTAAAGTAAGCACAAAAAGTAGAACAAGGTCGGGAGTACGTGATTGAAAGCAGGATGAAAGACAGGATACAGATGGAAGAAACCATTCGCATGATCAGAAGACTTTATCCAATTAGACTATTGTTTAAGCGTGTGAACGGCACATGTTAACCGATCCGCAAATAGCTTACGCGTGAGTAGATACTAGAAACAGTATATAACCGAGTGTTGCGCAGTTAATAAACGGAGAAACCGTTTGATCCACAGTATCTGTGTTGGCCCGTTTTCTCCCCAGGGCGAGTCCCTGGCGATGTGTCATTTTCCCTAGATTGTCGCAGCGGAGAAAGTGCGGCAAGTGGCATGAGGCATCTGCAGAAGCGATTGATCAGAGTCAATCTGCAGGACTAATGGGGTGATCCAAGAGTTGAATAGTGATCAGCATTTGTTACTTCTGGGTGATTTGTGCAGCCTGTATTTAAAAAAATTAAGTGAATCACCTGAGTTTCCAAGCATATGCTGTCAGGCAGCCGCTCCTCCAGGGTGGCAACGAGGCAGACACCTCCCAGCCTACCTTCCCATACAAACTGCTCACAGCACCACGTGGGCTGTGGCGATGGCAAGCAAGGTCTTTCCAAATCGAGGCGACCGCTAGGACAAGTCTGTCATTACAAGACAGGTTCAAGAGCAAGCCAGGAAGGAAAGTCAGCAAGGCAAAATTGGGATCAGTAGGTTACAAAGCCAGGCACAGGGCTGACTTCTAGTGCAGCTCAGGTGAGTACCCAGGTCAAGGTTGTGAGCTTAAATGCAGCCCCTGAGCCAGTAGGCAGAAGGTGCATGGGAGGGGAGAAGAGATGAGGCTCGTCACAATGCAATATCAGAGCTGACCTTCAATGCAGGCATCCAGACCCTTGGGAGAGAGGAGGGAGAGGCTGCAGAGCCTGTCAGTGCAGTCAGGCCCGAGACAGCATGGTCACCTCAAAGCTGACTCTTCTCCAGGCTTAGCAGACCCAGCTCCCTCAGCCTCTCCTTGTGTGTCCTGTGCTCTAGCCCTTGACCAGCTTGGTGGCCTCTTCTGGACTCATTCCAGTGTGTCTGTGTCCCTCTTGTATCAGGGAGCCCCAAACTGCCTACAGTGCTCCAGGTGTGGTCTCACAAGCACAAAAGAGAGGGAAATGATAGCTCCCATTCCTGCTGGCTAGAATTTTGCTAATGCAGCTCAGGGTGCTCTTAGTCTACATCTCTGTGAGGGCCCGTGGTGTCCATCAGGACCCCCAGGTCCCTTTTTGCACAGCTTACTTTCTAGACAGTTGCCTCCCAGCCCGTACTGGTGCATGGGGTTATTCTGTCCCAGGTGTAGGGCTTTGCCGTGGTCTTAATTGATCATCACGGGGTTACCATCAGCCCATTTCTCCAGCATCTCCAGAACCCACCATTTGGTATCATCTGGGAACTTGCTGGGAGTGCTTTCTGTCCCTAGTCTGAATTGCTGCTGAAGACACAAAGCAGTACCGGCTGCAGGATCTGTCCCTGGGGGATGCCACTGGCAACTGGCCACCAGCTGGACCCTGTGACACTGATCATCACACTTTGAGCCTGGCAACTTTCTAGCCAATTTTCTACCCACCTATCCAGTCCATGTCTCACCAGTCTCCTGTAAGGATACTACACCGGGCTGGGGCAAAGACCTTGCCAGGTCAAGGTATACCCTATCTGCTCCTCTTCCCTTCTCCATAAAGTCAGTCTTCTCACAGGAGGCAAACAGGTTGGCCAGGCACTATTTACCCTGTTTAAATCCATGCTGGATGTTTTCAGCATGGTCTCTAATTGCTGCTGGGAGGATGTGTATCATAACTCTGTGCACTGTTAATGGCTTTGGATTGCATTTTCCCATCCGTTTAAGATGCTTGCAGCCAGTGGTTTTTCTAATTATTTTGACATACAGTTAGTCCCAGTCCCAGAAGCTCATCGTGGAAGAATAAAAGAAGTTCCCTCAGCATGGCGGTGGATGCTGGTGGGAAATGCACAGCTTGCACTACTTGCTGCCAGACCAAACCCAACTCTTCCTTTGGCCCTGGAGAATGAGCGTCACTCAGTCCTGCAGCCATCTACTCCTCTCCTTCTGTTGCCTTTCTACCCTCCCACCCCCAAAATTGTTTGTCCTGGGGTTGGCTGGGATAGAGTTAATTTTCACAGGAAGCTGGGAGGGGGCACAGCCAGGACAGCTGTCCCAAACTAGCCAAGGGAATATTTGATACCATATGATGTCGTGTGCAGCACGCAGCCAGGGGAGCTGGCTGGGGGGAGAAGGGATCGCAGCTCAGGAACACACTGAGCATCAGGTTCCATGTGGTGAGCAGTTCCGTTGTGCTCGCTTTATACATTCTTTTATTAGTATTACTGTTATTATTACCTCTTCCCTCCTTGTGTTGTCCTGTTAAACTGTCCTCACATCAACTCACGATGTTTTACCTTTTTCTTCCAATTCTCCTCCCCATCCCACGAGGTGGGGGAAGGAGTGAGCGAGTGGCTGCGTGGTGCTTAGTTGCCAGCTGGGCTTAAACCACAACATAGTTCAATTCCAGGTCTAGAAGGAATAGGAGTACCAAAATACGCCAAACTCAAAGACTGCTGTTTTCCTGAGTGTCACTCATTTACAAGCAGCAGAGAGGGCAAAGGGTTTTGTGAAGCGCAAACATGTATTTCATCCCGTTCCCTTCTCAGTTTCTCTCTCTTCCTAAAATTAACATCAGACTTATCCTAACTTTGCTAACACACATGACAATATATGTACATTGGAGTCCTGCTTCATTTGCTAATTAACACTTTTATTCAATTTCTGTTTGCTTATTTCTGTATGACTGAAAGCATCCATCTCCATTCTATGCATTTATATGAAAAATTAGCATTCAGAAAAAAATGACTACTCCACAGCATAATGTAAATATCAAGCAGCTTTGAAAAAATAAATCATGAAGCTGATACCCAAGGAAGTATTTTGTCTTTTGATTTCTTAAGAGAATGACAGATTTTGCCAGAAATGTGTTTTAAGATCTGGAAGGCAGCAAATTATCAATAGCAAAACAAGGTATTCATCATAAGTCAGAGAAATATGTAGATAGCAGACCAAAATTAAGATTTTTGGTAATATTCCCTTTGTAAAATCCAAACCATATTGCTTGTAAAGAAACTACATGACTGGTGTCTTACTGAATATTGTTTTAAAAATTCAGGGCTTTAGTCTGCAAATTCTTATTCATGTAAAACATTCCTGTACATTTGCATGTCTGTGGGTTTGCAGGGTGCAGCTGCTCTGTCTTGTCTCCCTCAGGGCTGTCATGCAGGTGATGGTAAGGAAGTTACTCAGTAGAGATTACCGAGCCTAGTATCCATGTTTCTTGTAATACTGGGCTCGTGCAACCACGTCGTCGGAGTAGTCATCGTGGGTGGTGCCGATGTCCATTCTGTCATAGCTTTGGACGTTCTTAGCACCAGCATTGTAGGCAGAAATCCCACCTGAAACAAAACATGAGAAGAACTCATACAGACTTTAAAAAAATAGGGAAAATTCCAGCCTGATGTGTGCTGCTTTTACTGGTTTGAAAGCTTTCACTTATCAGGACTTTGGAAGGGGAGTAGGTGGCATTATCGGATCTTCTTTGACTTAAACGGGGCCCTGCAAAGAGCTTACAGTTTTTCCTGAATCCACCAAAATATCAGAAAGATACTGAGGTTTTGTGTTCACGGATATTTGCAGCTTGATGAACTTGTACCATTTACCTGGCCCAGCACAAGCCCTTCATTTATACTGGGCTTGTTCAGAATAGAATAGAACAGAATGGGATCGGATCATATCATGTCATATCATACCATATCATATCATATCATATCATATCATATCATATCATATCATATCATATCATATCATATCCATCATCCTTGTAACTTCTCATTCTTGAAAACTACTGCTCTTAAAGGAGAGCTAAAACACACTCATACATTGCACTATCTTTGTCTCGCAGCTGTGTATATGCTACTCCATATGCTGTGTTGAAAAGCAGAGATATCTGAGGCAGCTGTGAAACAAGCCTGCTGTGGCACCCCAGCAGTCCAAGGGGGCTGTGGGGTGCAGCCTGCTTTGGAGCAGGCAGCTATTTGATGTTGCGCAGCACAGTTTTGCAATTCCCTGAGAGCAAACAACTCATCTCCTTTGTCAACAGAGATACGGAATGAACTGCTGGCCCCATTCAAGTAAACCACGGAGCTATTTGTTAACCTGACTGGCTGTAGGAGACTCCTCATGATCAGATAAGGAAAGCTTGGCTTGTATATAGACTAGATTTCAAGTGTATAAATATTTGCCACATGGTGGTGGAAATTCAGCAAGGCTACCATACTAAGGAAAGGCAGAAACTACATGGAATTGACAAAGCCTGTATTTTGCCGGTGAAATAAAAAGAGGGATGAAAAGCTAAGCCACAGCCTGCTAGAAATGTGGTTTTTTTGAGGAACATGGGAACTAATGCAGTATGTTCTCATCCTAAAGTTTTTCTTCTCTCCTGGGCAAAACCTGTGACCTGTACCTTACCTTTCAGCTGTTGATCCTTTGTCCAGCGTGGGAACTTCTTCTGTATTGTCTTTATCATTGAGATAAGTATGTTTGTGCCCTGGGTAAGATGAGCTTCGCTGTTCCATTGTCCCACAGGTTTATGTGAGTTTTTGTCAACCTAGAAATATCAAAACAACAAAAAGAAGTAATTTCCCTGCTGTAATGATGATATGTTTAGGAGGCTTACTTTTATTTATATGCTATTTGTTTATCAGGTTTTAGTGGAGTATCAGCAAATACCTGCATTAAACCAAATCCATTTCCGTTGTCGCCCCAGCCGTTCTTCAGTACTTTGCCAGCATGAGATTCCCGGGAGATGATGCCAGCGATCAGGGCTGGTTCAATGCACAGTTTTTCACCAACTTTCTTAATGAGAGTTTTATACCGATCCATAGCTCTTAGGTCCCGTTCAGCAATCTTTTGTGAGGCACTAACTCCTGTGATTAAAATCAAAAGTAAAGATGCTTGCTTAATAAATTTTAAAACTCAGAATTGTCTCTCACCTCTCTTTTTCTAATAGAGACAGAATTGCACCAACATTTTGTTTGCCTCGCCTCTGGGAGGAGGTAGATGATTGCCTACAGGGATATTACGCAGGCTCAGCAGCTAGTGTGTGTTCAGCACTTTGGAAATGTGAAGGATTTGGGATTATTGTGCCATGGAGGAATGGAGCCGTCTGGCAGAAGAGGGATACTCACCAAAGTAGGGTAAACCCTCTGGCTTTGCAGTTTTTCTTGAAGCCCCAGGGGTTTTAATTCTGTTGACACTGCCATAGCAATCCGTGCGGCCCTGGGAGGCACCTGCAGAGGGGACACAGAAAAGCTCAAGCAGTAAAAACCTTTTGTGACTGCAAGTAAAACCCAAGCGGAGGCTGCACCCCAGAGAGGATGGGCTGTGGGGTGCGGGAGCCACACGGGACTGCCTCTGTCGCTGCTTGTGATGGAGAGGAGGCGAAGTCCTGCCCTGCACCCAGCACCCTGCACCCTGTGCCTTGCATCCTGGACACTATGCCCAGCACCCTGCGCCCAGCGCCCTGCAACATGTGCCCACCTGTCCCTCAGAAGCCACCTCTCCTTCTGCAAGACTCACAAGGGGACCCAAGCATTCCCTCCTCAGATAGAGTTTAACGACAACCAAGATTCTGGGGAGGGAGGTGAGGAACTGCATCAATGTCTCCTGCTTCCCTGCCTCAGGAAGCATGCTCCCGGCTGCTTGGGGTGAGGCAGCGAGGGATGCCAGACTTACCCAGGAGGGCAGCAAGGCCCAGCAGCACGAACGTTGTGTACATGGCGCGGTTCTTCCTGAGCACGCAGAACAGCCTGAAAATCAATCAGTCAGCACTGGCACGCTTGAAGGCACGGATGTATCTCACTGCTTGCCAAATAAACACAAAGAAACTCCGAGCTGATGGGGTATTTCTCTTGGTTGGGTAGGCAAAGCAATACACAAATGGAGTTGCATCTCTTTTTATAAGAGACCCCCAAATGGCAGCTCTCCTGCTCTGGCACAAACCAGGCTGCAGCCATTCACAAGAGATTTGTGACCTCTCACTTCTGCTGGTGTTTCAAACCTGTGTCTTCTACGATACCCTGGTAACTTCCTCCAAATCTCAAACCCCAATATTTAATTCAGAAAACAGAATTAGTAAAGTTCAGTGCCCCGTGCTGCTGCTCTCCCACCATGAATGCCCTTATTCCTTATACAAACCACCTTTGCCATACCTGGACAGCTTCGCCTGAATCTCCTCAGACTTTCTTTGTACCCAGAAATGGGCACTTTCAAGATGCAAGCTGTCTAAACCGTTGTGGCTACCTACTTTAGGGTGAGTTGTACTCTGGGAACACCCATTTCCCCTCACAGGCTGTGAGGGGAGCCTAGAGAGGAGATAGGCTTACGTATGGATGACAGCCATCCAAATTTAGGTGACCTAAATCCAGAATTACAGGACAAATCTCAGTATCCTTATTCAAGCAGAAATCTCAGGCAGGAAAAAGCTGCAGCCTCTGGGATGCCAAGGAGCTGGTATTGCTGAAGGGAAGAAGAACTCCCGTCCTGAGCGGTGTTATCTTACCTACTTGTCTGCAGCTCAGCTTCTGGCACAGGACTGAGGTTTGGGAAAGTTTAATGTATAGGGAAAGCAACCTTTCATTCGGTGGTAATCTGATACTGTGATGAAATGTATTGGGATGTGGTTTTTGTCAGACTTGACAGCATTTTTTTCTCGTGTAAACAAAACCTGCTGCACTATAGACATTGGTGTGGCGGCAAGTATGTACTCAGGAGTGGCATTTCCCAGATTTCCAAAGAGAAGAAAAAACACCTGATTTTTCTCTGGGTGTCTCTCCACCTACATCTCATAGTTCACACCTGATTCCTGGTGGGAGCCGTGGTGAGGGCCGAGCTAAAGACCCAGCATCCAGCTGTTCTGCAAGTGTTTGCCCCAGTCCCATCCCAGTATCCCAGGCTCTGTCCCTACTACTCAAGAAAAGAGGGCTGGGACTGACCCTGGGCTGTGTCCATGTGGCGCGGACGGGCATGCAGCCCTACTACCTGGGCTAGCACTCTCCTGAGAGACTGGCCGTGTCCCCCTGCCTGGGGGGGTGCTCCTGTGACAGTGTGCTCTGCTGACATCGCTTGTCAGCAAAAAAAAAATAATGACGCCTTGTTGTTTCTGCTTTTTTTTTCCGTAATAGCTTTTAAGGAGCCCAACGCATCTCTGAAATGATTCGGACAACCCTTTGCCTCAGTGTTTCTCTCTGCTGTGAAGGGGAGATGTTTCTGGCATATGCCTGCTTGCGAGTAGAGGGCCTGTAATGAGCCGGGCATTTCCAATCACCGAAACTGCGTCTGCCACCTGGGGACAGACGCCAATGCTAAGCATACCAGTGTCGTGTTAGCGAGGGTTTATTTGCCTGCAGTTGCCCAAGTCAGAGGGTCTTGGAGCCCCTTGCCTCCATCCACCAAGCTCCTTGCCTGCCCTCGAGAGACCTCCCCCTCCCTCCGCTCCCCAGCTCTGTTTCTGCACGCTCACAACCCTTTCCCTGCCACCTCACACGCCAAAAATACCACAGGGGGGAAAAGTATCACCCCCTGTGGGTGGGGAGTCTGGTTGGTGTCTTTGTGTCAGGGCTTGAAAGGAGTCATTTAGGATGACCTCCCTCCCCTTGGGATGAACAACCGAGTTTGTGACGCTCCTGGACTGAATTAAGGTGAAACGACACCAGCCAACTAGTTTAACAATTTATTAATACAGAATGCAAGGCATGAGGGTAGATACAATAACTAAATGGCAACTACTTAACTAGACAACTCAACTAGACAAACAAGTCCCGTGCCACATGTATAAAGAGAGAAGGAGAGAGAGAAAGAGAGAGAGACACAGAGACACAGACAGAGACAGAAGATATCACCACCCGTGGATCCAGCGGTGTCCCGTTGGTCCTCTTGATTGTTGGTGTCTTGGTGGTGGGGGATCCCACCCCTAGCTCCTGATGGCACCATTTTATACAGTCCGAGTCCCAAAGTCTCCGCCTGGTTCCAAGAAGTAGTCAAGGCAACGGCACATTTGCCACGCAGACTTTGGTACCCATGCGACGATTGTGTGGTAGTCCATTGCGCATGCGGATGTGTTCTTAGGCGGTCATCGGTTGTCGGGTGCCCCCATTAAGTGCCGTGACCACCAGTCGATCTTTCGTTGCGCCTGTGCCGTAGCTTGTTGGCAGTTATTGCGCCAGGCTGTGGGTTCTTGTGCAGTGCTCTGCCCTGTAAACCGGCATCTTGTGGTTTCTGCTGTGCCAAGAAATGTTTTAAGACAAATGTCTGTCCCCTACACACTTTGAAGGCTGTAGGGGTCAGAAAGCAAAGCGCAGGAGGACTTGTTGGGCACAGCTTTATTAGCAGTGGGACTGACTTGTTCTGCTGATGCCTTTCTTTGCAAGCCCTGTTTCCTTCAATGGTGTGGATGCACGGGGTCTCGTCCCACCTCTGACAGCATCTTCACAAGATGGAGCTGCTGCACAAGGCTGGCTGTGATGAAAGAAGTGGCACGCTGCTCCCCCATTATTTAATACCTGGGCAGATGAGTGCCTCGTGGACCTGATGTATTTGCTCAAGAAGACTGATATTTTAACATTATCTCTTGGGAATCTCACAGAAGGAGATACTGATAATGAATAGTGGAGTGGGAATTTCCCCCACTTTAGTTGGAGCAAGGCAAATAACACTGAGTCTGTTATTAACTGGTTGCTGTGGTCACCAGATTAGCTGAACCTCTCTCTGCGCCCTCTCTCTGTCTTCCCCGAGGACCCCCTCAGCCCCATGATTTCACCTCTCCCACGGGGCTCGTGCTCCCATAGTGGGACTGCAGTGCTGGCTTTCCCAGCTGCTCTGCTCTCCTCTGCCCCTGCAGTTTATTCTCCCTGGTAGTCCACAGTCAGAGGAATGAGGTGGCCCAAAATAACCTTCTTAAAACGTTGCTTCTTTACCTCCAAAAGCAAAGCCCAGCTTTGTAGGGAGAAGGGATACAGATGCCAAAGTGCCTCTTGATATGCTAGGTGAGCTGTTTCAGTCCAAGCCCATTAAGCCTGGGGCATTGGCATCACTGTTTTGCTGATTCTCCCTTGAACGACTGACCCGTAAACCACGTTGGTGCTTCCAGAGCCAATGCGGGGAGCTCCTCTGTGCGGCAAGCTGTGCAGCGTCCATGCGAGCAGCTCCTTCATCATCTCTCACCATGTGTGCTGAGAAGATTAGATCTACATTTTCCATTCTCCCCTCTGGCTGCATCTTCACAGAGCCAGAGAAGCACAGAGTGACCGAGGCTGGAGAGGACCTCAGGAAGTCTCTAGTCCAACCCCTTGCTCAAAGCAGTACCAACTTTGAAGTTAGATCAGTTTTCTCAGGGCCTTGCGCTGCCAAGTTTTGAACATCTCTGAGGATAGAGATTCCCCAGCCTCTCTGTGCAACCTGGTACAGTGCTTAACCACCCACAATTTTTTGTGAAAAACTCCTTTTCTTTTATCAAGTCTAAATTTGCCTTGTTGTAACATGTGACTGTTGCCTCTGACCCTTGTGCTCTGCACCTCTGAGAAAAGTATGACTCCACTTTCTCTGTAAGCTCCACAGAGGTACCTGGAAATGTCTCCCAAAAGCCTTGTCTTCTCCAGGCTGAGCAGACGTAGTTCCCTCAGCCTCTGCTTGTGTAACTTGTGCTCCAGCTTGGTAGCCTGCACTGGCCTACAGCATATCAGGGTCCATTTTATACTGGGGAGCCCAAAACTCAGCACAAGTGCCAAGCAGATGGGAGGGATCACTTCCCTGGACCTGCTGGTGATGCTTTTCTTAATGCAGCCTAGGAGGCTGTTGGTTGCCTTTGCTATAAGGGTGCATTACCCACTTGTGGTCAACTTGCTGTTCACCAGGACTCCCAGGACTTCCTCTGCAGAGCTGCTTTCAAACTGGCTGCTCTCCAGCATGTACTGGTGCCTGGGGCTTTTCCATGTCAGGCGCGGGACTTGGCAGCACCAGTAGTTGAATTTCATGAGATTCCTGTCCAGCCTGTCCGCATTCCTCTGACGGGCAGTCCTGTCACACCAAGCACCTGTGAACAACGTTGGTCCTGAGGACACTAAACAGTACTAGCTGCAGGACCAGTCCCCAAGGGATGCCCCTAGTAGCTGGCCACCAGCAAGACTTTGAACTGTTGGCCATCAACCTTTGGCCACAACAGCCTAGCTAACTTTTCAGCCTCTGTATAGAGCAATCTGACAGTCCTTCTACGGAAATAGCTTGGGTATGTGGTAAGTGCGTGACACCTACCTATAGCACACATAGCAAGGGCCACAATGATCCAGTCAATAAATAGTATTCATGAACTATCAGTAGGCAGCTCTTCACTGATCACAGCAGTCACATGGGAGAGACAATTCTGGTTTACCCAGAAGCCAGACTGTAGGGCACTGGATCAGATCCTGTACCAGCTACTCTTTACTCTTCTCTCCTGTGTCTGGCAGGAGGGAAGGACAGCCTCTGGCAATTAAATGCTGAGGGCAGACATCTGTGGGATAATCTGGTTCCCTATATGGCCCTTGTGTCTCAGGCATGCAGCCACATCTTGTTAGAGATTGTCTCTGTTTCTAAGGAAAATGTACAAAAAATACACTGCCAGGTTTTTTATTATTATGACAAGAATCTATATTCCTGATTTCTCTAACTGTCCACATATCCAAACCCCTCCTGAACTTTGTCAGTTCCTTGATCTGAATCAGCTGAGGTGTGGCTGAGCAGGCAGGGGATTCATAAATAAAACCTGATTTAAAGGACAGAAATGGGACCAATTTCTCCTTGCCTACCTTGCAACAAGAAACCTCTCCAGTTCTTGGAAATGAAGTGTTTCTGGAAGGCTGAGGGCTGCAGCAGGGCAGCTCACAGTGTGAAGGCACAAGAGAGTCTCAGGTCAGCTGCATCCTCACTGTGTGGGTTTTTTCATGCTCTTGAACATTTTTCCTCTATTGCTAATTAGATTAATAAGGGTAAGGTAAGAAATGAGTGATCCTAGTTATGCCTTCAGGGCAGGCACTAGGCTGATAGAAGCTTCCCAAAGCAATTAAGCCCATTTAAGCTGTGGGAGGTTACCCAGCCGCTGGCAGGGAGGCAGGATGCTCTGGGTGCTGGGAGCTCCTGCTCTGGGGGCAGGTCCCTCGTCCCAAGGCTGCACTGTGGCCTCATGGGGAAATGCAGGGGCCTGGAGATGGTTGAGGCTTGTGAAGAACTGGCAAAACTTCATGGATGAGAGGAGCAGCCTAGGACAGGTAGGCTGCACCTGAGCTGTAACATAGCCAGGCTGTGGCACTGGAAATTGAAGAGCTTGTAGAGGAACATTTCCACTAGAAGCAGGGGAAGCTGACAGATGCAGAGGACTACCCGATTTGGACCGACGTGATCTACAAGGTGGACATGGCTGACATTAAGTTTACATCTGAAAAAAACAGGAGGGAAATAAACAGCATGATCACAATAAATGAGAAAGACAAAATAGAATAATACAGTGGCAAGGGTTTGGCACGTGCAATATTAAGCAATGAAGCATGGGCAAGCTTAAAATTGCTTCTGCATGGTTCCTAGAGGCTTCAAAAACAAGCCAGATGAACCCAAAAGCCTGGTGCCAAATGACAACCCTGAGATAGCAGGCATCTCAGAAACTTGGTGGAGGCTAGGAAACCAGTGAGATACAGCACTGCCAGCCTTATAGGAATGACAGAGTAGGATGTAGAGGTGGAGGAGTGATGCTGTATGTGAAGGATAAAAATGTAACAGCATAAAAATTTTACAGGAAAAGAGAAGCACCCTAAAAACCTGTGGGTGGAAATCCTAGTCACTACCAACAACAATGCTGTAGTAGGACTGTACTATTGATCCTTTAGGAGGACAAGAGAGTGGTCAGTGAAACCAGAGAAGGAGTAAATACAGGTTGGTGGCACTAAATACAGGATAGTGGCATGAGTGGAAGCCTGTGTATAGGCTGGATCGATGCCTTGTCAGGATGAGGTGCAGAAACAGAATTTCTGGTTGCAATAAATCCCTGCTTCCAGGAAGAGCTGATCTGAGAACCCACAGAAACAACTGCCAGAGAGTGGTACAACGGCTTCATTTGAGGGCTGTTAGTGGGAAACTGCTCTGAGGTTGCAATTCCACAACATGATCACTTTTAACACTTTATTGGGAAAAAAAACAGGTCATGTGCACCCAGTATGGGAGTATTCGGTTTCAAGGAAGGCAATTAAATAAACTAAGGCAAGCATTAGAAACAACAGTCTCCAGCAAAAAGGAGCAGCTCCAAACCAAAGAAGCCTGCAAGCGTCCTGGAGGATGTTCAGAAATACCACATTAGAAGTAAAAGAATGCCACAGCTCAAGAAGAAAACAAAATGTTGTCCGCTCAAGGGAAAAGTTAAGGTGACTGCCATAGGGAAAAGGCCACTCTGCAGGAAATGGAAAACCTGTCCATTGGTGCTAAATTGACATAAAACACAGGTCACATGTAAACAAGGAAAAGGACTGAAAAAGGGCTTGGAGAGTGCCTTGCAAGGGATGCTCAGACTGTTAGCAACACATCCAAAGCACCTGGGGGAAGGTCAGGACTGCTTGGTGAAAAAAGTGTGAAAGGGGCACTCAGGGGTGACAAAGCCTTAGTAGTCCTTTGTGCCCATCTTTACTGTGCAGGCTGTGGGGAGGTTCCCACCCTGGGACAGTTGACAGGAGCAGGATTAATTCAGTATAAATAGTAAGTAAGTACTGGAGCAAACAGAAAGCCTTCCTGTCGGTGAGTCTGCGCCGGCTGGGGTGGCTGGGGGCACTGAGCTGTGCCACAGCAGAGCAGGCAGCCTGGGCAAGGGCTCTGATTCCGGGCGGCATCAGTGCTGGCATGCCGGTGGGTGGCTGGTGTTACCCCCAACTGCAGCACTGGCTCCAGAGGGGTCCTTGGGACCACAGGCTGGTGCCCAACCTGGGCAACATAGGAGAGTGTACGTTAAAGATAAGATCACTGAGGTGATGGATAAACCTGGTCAGCTAGGAGACGGTCAGTCCGGCTCCCGTAAGGGGAAATCCTGCGTTGGTTCCTGATGCTCTTCTGGGACGATGTCAGCGAGTATGTGGATAAAGGCCAGTGGGTGAAGTATAACTGGGTCTTCAGAAAGGATTTTGTAAAGATTCAAACCAGCATTATCAAGGAACCTATGGCCACGGCTTTGCCACCCAGAAGCCTGCAGAGGCCAACAGCACCAGCACATTCCCAAAACGACCAGATGGATTGATGGACAACAGTGCCGTACAAAGGGTGGATGTGCCTCCTGCCACCCCTGCAAAAGAGCTGGGGATGCTGGGCTGGACAGGGACTGCAGAAAGCAGCCAAGCTCATGTGTCGTCCCCAGGCAGCATGTCCTACTGCTGCTGCTGGAGGCAGACTTCGGGGGTGGCTGACCACCAGTATGACCCACACTTTGTTTCTCATGTTCATCTGACATCTCCAGTTTAAAGGGGGGCCAGTGTTGCCCTTTGTGGCCTGGATAAAACATGAGGTTGTTTTTATCAGGAAGAAAAGCCCATAAAATGAACCTAGTATTTGGGGGTGTGATCCTGACTGTGCACAAGGCAACCACCAGAAAAGCACGGTCCTGGGGACAGCTTGCTGGCTAGGAAATCCCAGCCCACTTTTTCACTGAGTAACAAAGGAGAACAAACCAGTTATTCAGCACCGCATTGCTGTGGTGGCATTTCCCTTTGTTTTCTTCATGTCTCAGAGGAGAGACATGGACATGAGGCTCAAACCAATCCGACTCCAGCATTCAGAGTCAGTCATCAGAGCAATCTGTTCACTCACGTGGCTTATGGCCCTGGCCCATGGGGACTTGTTTTTGGCAGTGGTTTCCTACTGCTTCAGTTACTGCTGAAACAGGTTGTTTAATTGCTCCCTCTACCTGGTGTCTATGAAAGCCAGTCATCACAGCCTCAGACTTTAGACAGATCCCTGCCTAAGCCATTGAGAGATAAGCCTGTACCACCTGCAGCTTAACAAGTTGATGAGAGAGAAAGCTTGCCACCTCACGTTTGCTAATTATTGTAAGAAGCACATTTAAATACATTTCCCAATGCTAACATCGGTTGTAAAACCAAAGCATAGGACCCTTACAGAGAAGATTTTTCTTCCCTGTCTGTAATTTGTTGTCTTTTCAGTTTCCTGACTGCTGATTCTGATGCAGCGATGTTAGCCTGGAAACGTCCTTAAACAACACTTATTGCATTTCACCACTCCACAGCAGCATGACATACAGCTACTTTTACATGTTGGTCTCTGCTCCTTAAAATACCCAGTGAATGTTGCATTGCTTCATTACCCTAGAAGTTTTTTGGAGTATCCACACAAACGTGTGAAACTCAATGCTACTTGCCTTGCCCTCAAGGGGAAGGGAAAACATGGGTCATTGCCCTCCATTTCTTCTGCTTATCAGAAAATTGTAACTGTGTCCTCTTTCTCTTTCCTGGAAAAAAAGAAAATCTAATTCCTTGTTTCCTATAGGCTGTACCTTCTATCCGAGTTGTGATCCTCCTGAGCACATTTTTGTTTGTGCAAAAGACTCAAACACTGTAGCTGAGCCTCACTGATGCTGACAGCTGAACAGCTGAGAAGAGAATTACCCCAGGTGCTTCATACACACTGCTATGATAAAAATAAATCCCAAATGGGATTTTCCCATCTCCTTTTTTTTTTCTTCCCCCCCCCTCCCCTGGCATAGATTCATTCGGTTCGCAGTGGACCCCCCAGCCCTTTCAGTGGGAAGGTGTCCCACCCGTTCCACTCCTACTTATTGCCCCTGCTTGAGCTCCTCAAGTGTTCTGCACCTGTGTTTACTTTATTTCAGTACTTTGGTTCCTAACTGATTTTCATAGTTTTTAACCATCAGTGAAAGTGATCGTGTTCCCTCGCAGTGTAGCCCACAGTTTGGTAGCTCTTGTCCACCATTCATTTTCTGACCACAAATTTAAGAGAAACTGGCATAGGACAGACTTGCGCGGCTCCACGTGAAATGTCTCACCAGTTTGACTACAAGCTGCTGATAACCAGTGCTTTTGTACTTATCTTAAGGCCCTATGAAGGTGTTTTGGGTTTGTGTGGCAGTTTTTTGGTAGCGGGGGAGGGGGCCACAGGGGTGGCTCCGGTGAGAAGCTGCTAGAAGCTCCCCCGGCTCCAAGTCAGACCCAACTCTGGCCCAGGCCAAGCCCATGAGTGACAGTGGTAGCGCCTCTGGGAGAACAGATTGAAGAAGGGGAACCTGCAGTGGGTGGGGGTATTGGAATGTGAGAGGAACCCCTCTGCAGATCCCGAGGTCAGTGAAGAAGGAGGGGGAGGAGGGGCGCCTGAGGAGGCTGATGGCCCTGCAGCCCGTGGTGAGACGGCAGGCTGTCCCCCTGCAGCCCATGGAGGGGAGCGGTGGAGCAGAGGCCCCCCAAGATGGCCGTGACTCCATGGGAAAGCCCGCACTGGAGCAGTGTGTGGCTGGAGAGCAGCCCGCGGAAAGGACCCGCGCCAGGGAAGTCTGTGAGGAACTGCAGCCTGTGGAAAGGAACCACGTTGGAGAAGTTGGTGAAGGACTGTCTCCCGTGGGAGGGACCCCACGGTGTAGCAGGGGACAAGTGAGGAATCTTCCCCCTGAGGAAAGGAGCGGCAGAGACGATGTGTGGCGAGCTGACTCAACCCCCATCCCCTGTTCCCCTGCGCCGCCGGGGGGAGGAGGTAGAAAGAACCGGGAATGGAGCTGAGCCGGGAGCGTGGGAGGGGTGGGGGGAGGTTGTTCTGATGTTTACTTTCCCTTCCCAATACCCTTGTGTTTTGTTTTTGATTTGTTTTGTAGTAAATTAAATTGATTTTATTTCTTCCCCAAGTTGAGTCTGTTTTTTGCCCATGGCAAAAAGTGGTGAGTGATCCCCCCCTGTCCTTGTCTCAACCCATAAGCTTTTCTTTGTATTTTCTCCTCCCCATTTCACTGGGCAGGAGGAGTAAATGAGTGACTTCTTGGTGCTTTGTCGCTGGCTGGGCTTAAACCACAGCAGAAGGCACTTCAGATTGCTGCCAAAAGCCTTATTGAGCTCATGATGGCACAACCATGGCTTCTCTCTTGGCCACTTAGCTCGTGAGATAAGGACTTTTGGTTGGTCTGAGGTGGTTTCTCCCTGCCTAGCCAGGCTGCCAGAGCCCTCCTGACTGTTTCTTGCTGCTTCGTCGTCCCCCAGGTGCTCATGAAGTGATCATTCAATCCTTAACTCTGGCATCTTCCTCAGTGTTGCAGCCAGGTGTCCTGGTCTGTGATTCCCCAGACCTTTCCTTCCCCTCTGATTTGGCTTTTCTCTTTCCTTACCTACTGTGGAGGGTTGACCCTGGCTGGATGCCAGGTGCCCACCAATCCGCTCTGTCACTCCACTCCTCAGCAGGACAGGGTAGGGAGAAAATAAGATGGAAAAAAACATCGTGGGTCAAGATAAAGGCAGTTTAATAAGGCAAAAGCAAAGGCCGTGCGCAGAAGCAAAGGCAAAACAAAAGATTTATTTACTACTTCCCATCAGCAGGCGATGTCCTACCACTTCCCAGGAAGTAGGGCTTCAGTACATGTAGTGGTTGTTCTGCAAGACAAATGTTGTAATAACAAAGGCCTCCCCCCTTTGAGCTTTTGTTGCTGAGCAGACGTCATATGGTATGGAATCTCCCTTCGGTCAGGTTGGGTCAGCTGTCCTGGCCGTGTCCCCTCCCAAGATCTTGCCCACCCCCAGCCTGCTGGTGAGGGGGGAATGTTGGAGAGACAGCCCTGATGCTGTGCGAGCACTGCTCAGCAGTGCCCAAAACACCGGTGGGTTATCGACACCTTTCCAGCTGCCAATACAGAGCACAGCACTGGGAGGGCTGCTATGGGGAAAAGCTGCCTGTTTTTTTTTTAATAGACCACAGGTCAAAAGGGTGACCGAGAGTGACTGCAGCAGCCCTGTGTACACCAGCCACATGAGTAACTTCCAGTAACATGGACACAGGTGACCAGGAAAAGATCGGAGGGGAAAAACAATCTGAACTCACTGTTTGTGAGGAAAGCTTTTGCTCAAATCTTAAGGCAGTGTGCCACTGTTAAACTTTCCTTATTTACTCCTTCCCACCAATTTATCAATTTCAATTAATACTTCAATGCATTTTCTTCAGAGATTTTCCTTATTCACTGCAAAGTGCTGATACCCTAAAATAATATTTGCAACAGAATATGGAATTCCTGTATTTCCAGAATTTTAAATATACTTAAAAAATAAATAATCCTTTGTGGCAATGCTGCACAAGCCAGCAGGCAGGTCTGCAGGCCCTTGGGTGTTGCTACCACAATGTGAAGCAGCAGCTTCATAGGTAGCGCATGCAGAAATGGGAATGCTGAGGAGCTCACGGATCTGCAGGGATGGCAACACCAGTAGTGGTGACGGGGAACTTGCTGGCAGCAATTAAGGGCGACATGAAGGGAACCAAAGAAAGCTCCACTTTTGTTCACCCTCCAAACTCAAAAAGCAGCTTTATACATGTAGGGAGCAATGACATTCCCTGCCCCATTTGAAGTTTATATTGATCTACCAAAAATGCATTCATAAGTTTTACATAAGAGGTTTGTATAACACAGAGGTTTATATAACATAATGCACCAAAGACTTCAACCTATGAATTTTACATAAGCTATTTCAAATAGAAGGGATCAAACCATGTGGTATGTTTCATAAGTTTGTATGACAAAGTAATGATTTTACTGAAATTACCATAATATAGTGCAGAATTCACTAAAGACTAAATAATATGTAGTTTAATACCTGCGGTTGCTTAACACTGAACTGTTTTCTGTAGTCTTAAAAAAAAAAATCAGTAACGTTAGAGACATCCTAGAGCTCCCTCTGGTCTCTAGAGATGATAGAATGAGTTAGCTTGCAAATACATTAATCATGCACAGTCCTTGCCGTGACAGTAAGCAGATGAGTGACTGGCAAGACAAGGAGCACAGCATTAAAATCGCCCTGCCTGCAAAAGCTGTCTCCAAACCAGGTCTCATGCTGCCTGCATTGACCCTGCCCAGCAGCCCAGGCACACATACAGCGCAGCCCTTTGCTGCCGGGCAGGAACCACCGGCACATCGCTTCTGCATCGGCAATGGTGACAGCCGGCAGAAAGGTGCCCTGATGCCTCCAAAATGGTTATTCAAAAGGCTAAACGTGAATGTCCTTATTTTCCTTTTCACAGGTTTGGGGGCAGTGGCTGGGCTTGGGCTTCCTCATGCCCTGCCTCCCAGCCCAGCTCTTCTCACTCACCCCAGTCTGCAACACCATTTTCCCCTCCCTGTTCTCAAATTGAGTTTTAGACCCATTCCAAGAGTACCAAATTGGGTTATTTACTCAGGTCACAGGTTGCTGCCCACTGGGCCCCATGAAATTGGGAAAAAAAACCCCAAAAGATTGGGATTCAACATTTATCTTTATTTTCTCTCATATGCTCAGTAAACCTAAAGTTGCACCCAGACCCATCCACATTGAAGAACACTTTCAAACAGAGCTTATAAACCCAGAGTTAATTCACTCCTAATTAGCAGTTGGGATTCCTGGCAGAGGGACAGATGCTGAAATGCTTTTAAACTTGGAGGAAACCCAGCATAAAGGTACCAAAGCTAAAGCAGGAAAGGTTGTGGGTTTTTTTACCAACAATATTGTTGTGATACAGCTCCTGGGGTGGGTACGTACAGGGCCTGCTCCTGCTCAGAGGGCTGCTTTCTGATGGAAAGGTGCTTTGTATGCCTGCTGTGGCACTTGCAGTACTTCCCATGTAGAGGATTTCCCCTGTGTGAGGCTACTTTTCACCCTGAAGAAGTCTCCAGCCCCACCATGGCTGCAGGCTCCAGGGCTCAGGAGACTGACAGAAGCATGTTTAGCCTTGTCCCCCACAAGGCTGGCCACAGGAACACACAGCTTGTGCAGAGACCAAAGGCTTGGTGAGCAGTCTCTTCGTTGCCCTGTAGCCAGCACAGTCAAGGGGAAGAAAGACTTTAACTCGGGGGACAGGGAGAGGGAAGGAGGTGGATGGAGGAGAAGAGAAGAGCACAACTGATGCCCAGGGATTGCTGCTTGCATGCCCGAGCCTGGGGGATGCATGAACAGCCCCGGGTTCAGCTTCAAATGGGAAGAGGCACTTTCCTCACCTGACACTTAAACGTTGCTGGTCTGTGTCTGTCTGCCTTTCAAAGGCCCCAAGCTTGTGCTATCTTGTCCCTGCGGGTCCCCTAGAAGGCACTGCTGAGCTTGCCCACTGGCGAGTAGGGAGCTGAGGTTTGCTGGAGTGAACAAGGTGCCGTTGCTGTTGCCACCAGCATCAGTCCTGCCAGGGGACCTGAGGAACTGCTCTGGGTGCTACGATCACTACTGGGCTAGTCTATGTAGAGGAGAGGCTCGGTGGCAGGGCAGGTTTATGAGCTAGAACCCATGCCTCTTAAAGTACTGGGCTCGCCTAATCACGCTGTTGACGTAATAGCTGTCTCTGTCACATGGGTCTTCCTCGTAGACCTGCAGGTTGCCCATTTTTGCGCGGTAGGTGCAGATTCCCCCTGGAAAGAGTTAAGAAGGGGTTGTTACGGGCTTATAAGTAAGAAATAGAGATTTAAAAGAAAAAAGTCCTAGCCAAAAGGGCTATGTGTCTCACCAAACCTACGCAAGTGTTTGGGAAATTGCCAATTGTGCATTATTGTTGAAAAGTGGCTGATTTTGCAAAATCCTTATTTCTATAGTGAAGGACCCCATGACTCTCTTCAAATGCAGATGGGAATGGCATGCTGGTCCCCCAAAAGGGTGTAATCTAAAAAGGCAGTGGCAGAGCAAGGATGGCAGAGTAAGAAATAGCACAGGGTGAACAAACCAGCATGCAGATGACACGGACTACAAGCAAACCTGGATCCCAAGCTTCCTTGACACAACTTAACAGCCTGCCACGATTAGCCTGTTGTGTTGCGGTGCCTCAGTTTCTGCCTTCCCCAGTGGCCTTTGTTTGGTTGCTTTCTACCTTATTTATCCACCTGACAGCCATTTCACTTGTGGGATGAACAGATAAAAGGATAACTTGAGACCTGTTCACGTTCACTGAGCACAATGCCTTTTCCAGGGAATTTAAGCAGGTCCTGGATCTGGCCATTCACCAGTGGTGGCCCAGCCGCTAAATGTGGTGGCCCAGCCACTGAATGTAGTGGCCCTCTGTGGGTGTTTGTCACTGAAGTCAAGAGGCAACATGCTGAAGCTGTGCCCGACACCTTTGTCCAGCCCTCCACGGGGTGCATCCATGCTGCTGCGGCAGCTCCCAGGCTGGGCTGCTTTCCCATTGCTCTCTACTGCAGCAAAGCTGCCAAGGAGCTTGGTGTCCCACCACAGCCCCTCTTCAGCAGGCAGAAACGTGGAGGCCCTGTGGACAGTGCTTTGAGCTGGGATGCTGCGTCTATATTCAGACCTCTTGCCGGTCTGCTGTTTTGGGATTGCCTCTCTCAAATTAGAAAACTCCGTTGGTGGTTTTTTTGTAAGAAATGCTGTAAAATCTGCCAGATGGATGCTCTTTTTCCCTTAAAAGTGACACCAACCAATGCACAGCACTCCTGTCACTCAGTATGTCCCTTTCTAGCATACAGCCCATCACGTACCTCTCAGCTGCCGGTCCCAGGTCCAGGTAGGATGTCTTGCCCGTACTTCATTAATTGCAAGAACCAGGATAGTTGAGCACTGATTTATGTGTTCTTCACTATCCCACGCTCCGAAAGGGTGGTGTTGCTGCCCACCAAGCTAGAAAAGTCAAGCAAGAAAATGGGTTTCCCTCTGAAAGCAACCACCACTGTAGCTCCCCCCTCTTCTTTGTACTCCCAGGTTGTGACTCATTGAAGTGACCTTATTCAGGACAACACTTAAGCACAACCTTTCATGTCAAGGGAATGCATTTAAGTGCTGTCTTGAACACAGAACAGTCATTTGCTAAGGTAAGGCCCTGGGATATACGCTATGTTACTGTTCTGCTACTCATACTTATCATCCCAATGTACCTGCATCAAGCCATACTTGTGCCGTTCCTGGTCCCAGCCGTTGTCCAGGAGCAGGCCAACACGGCTCTCCTGCGACATGATGGCAGCAATAAGTGCTGGGTCCAAGCATAGATTTCTGGCTACTCTCTTAATCGGGATCTCATATTTTCTCAGGCGTACAACGTCTGCCTCCGCAGTCTTCCGTACCATGGCAGGTCCTGCAGTGTAGGAAAAGGCAGACTTACACACCCTCCCATCCAAAACCCTTGCTTTCCTCTTGAGTGGGTGTATCAAAGGAGTAACTTGAGTTTTGAAGAAAATACAGCTACACCAAGTTGGGCAGTGGCGCTTGTGGAACAAGCACAGCTCTATTGGCTCTGACCACGGCCAGGAATCTGCAGTGCCAGTATCCGAGGATGACGAGGGGATGAGAGCAGCTTCTCAGGAGGTGGAACCATGCGTTCATGGAAATACGGCTGTGGAAATGCACCACTAGAAATGTGGCTCTGGAGTCAGAAAAGTGAAATTTCAAATTGCATTTGAAAAAATCGAGAGAGGCATTACTACTGACCAGCCAAACTGCAGTAACAGCTACGTTGTTAGTCTGTGTATAGAAAGGTGGGGTTTTTTTGGAAGTAATTTTGGAAAAGTTTGGAAACAAGCAAGTGGGTTCAGATCCATGCTTGGACATCTGCAAGTCAGCTGTCTGCCCTGGAGGCGCCTATGTCTGAGGTACATAGCAAAGTCCCTGGAGGTCTCAGCAGTATGAACCTGACGTAGTCAGCTGTGCAGTGCCACAGGGCAATAACACAAGGCAAGAAAGAGGGAAATGGGAAAGAGTTACCAAAACCAGGTCACCCAGAGGTAGGATGGCTACACACCTGGGACCTTCCCCCTGCAAATTGTGTCTCTGGCAGGTCACCACTGGCTAGCTCAGCTGACAGGCCAGCACCCAGGACCTGGCTCTGCGCATCTTCCCCTTTGAGCAAACAGGCCCCGGGGTTTTGTGAGGATGCTGATGCTGAAGTCCTGGCTGATGAAGAAGCTGTTTTAACTGAAAAGGGGTTGTGCCATTTCCCTTTGCTCAGAGGCTGAGGACCCTGGCTACGGGACCTGAAGTTTGTCCTCCCACTTCCCACTAGGTCTGGAGGCTTCACAGCACCTGACATTTTGGGAGAGAAGGTGTTGCTTTCTCCCTTTTGGCTAATTGAACAGCTGCACCACATTTAATTTGGCAATAACAGAAGGTGAAGCATCTTTCTAGCAGGTAAAAACAGGTTGTCAAATCAAGCAATGAATGATACCTACCACAGTCTGAGGCTCTTACAGCTGTACAGGGGATCGAGGGGGCTTGAAGAGCACTTACATCGCCATAGCAACTGTAACTCATGGATGGAGCTGAAAAATGAAACGGCCGTGTCTGAACACGTAAGATTTCAGAGGAATATCACACAGCGTGCTGCAAGCGCATATGAGTCAAGCATGAGGGTTTCATCCAGACCCGTAATCCACACCGGCCTGTGTTGGCCATGCTTGTATGGTTGCCACTGCTCTCCATCAGTAACATTATCAAAGAAAGTTAGAGAACAGAAATTTGTTCTTTTCTAACTGAAGAGGTTGAACTGAATGAATCTAATGACAATTTAGATGAATAAGCATCAGCCCCATTAGGTCTAAAGGCTGGTGTGGGAGGGGGAAACAACAGCTCCTGCATTTATTTCAGAGGGCTCTTCCCACTCAATGCCCCTCAATGTCTAGGCCCCCTCAGATGATGGGTGGCGGTACCTGAGCACCCTGGCTGGGATTGTCTCCTGTGTCCCTCTGTAACTTCGTGAGGAATTAATTCAGGAGAGCACTTGCCTCAGCCTGGGCAAATTATCCTGCTTCCTCAGTAACTGAGGAATGAATAGCCTCCGTCAAACAGCTTGCCACATTTGTGAGACCATTTCTGAGTAGGCAGAGAGATAGGATAAGGGTAGCTGGGAAAATCAAGAGGAGGTGTGTCTGTGACTCCCTGTTAGTGTCAGTCCCGTACCCCAGGTGTGCTGGTTTAAAGGACACATGTGGGCGGCAAGCAGCCTCATGCGGCAGCCGAAGACCTTCAGCCACACAGGGTTTTACAGTGCAGCGCAGAAAGGGGACCTCAGGCCTGACCGCACACCTCCACTCCGCAGTCCCTCTGCAAACAGTTCCCGGGGTGCCTTCTACAGCAACCCAAACCCAAACCCCGGCTCACCTACAAGGGCTGTAAGGCCCAGCAAGAGCAGTGCGGGGATCATGGTGATGGCTCTCCTCAGTGGCCCCAGGAGACCTGGAAACACAGTGATTTCCAAAATGTGAAGAAATCAGGGCTGTAGCAAAGTTTGCATGCCAAAAGCTCCCACCCCGAGGCACCAGACAGGGCTGACATTAGCTGAGGACCAGTTGGGGAGCGGAGGAACCCTCTCCGCAGCACGGTCCCCCCCCTCACCCGCAGCACTCGATGCAGCTGCCAGCTTCAGAGAGTTCTGGTGGGAGGAGAAGTAAGTGATGGGAGCCCCATCTGCTCCTTATTTCCTCCTTGTTTGGGGGATACAGGCTTCCCCTGAGGCTGAATGTCTCCTCCATCTTGGGTGCCACTACACCATCACATGGAGAGGGAAGGGCCGAGCCTGCAGGGCTCGGGAGCAGGGAGGTTCCCATCGGCAGCCTGGGCCAGCAGAGATTTTTTTAGGCCCTGTCACTTCACATCGCTTGCTTACATGGCCCCTCCTGAACACCCATAGCATGTCTTTACGGTGAGAAGATATAGTATCTTTGCTTTAATTATAGAGGCATTTGAAGCCTAATGTGCTACAGAGTGCACACATCCTTTGTCTCTCTGTCCACAAGGCAATGGGATTTTTGCTTGGCTTTTGGAAAAACATGTTTTCAAAAATCAAGCAATATCACCCTTAATTCTCTGCTAAGAGCATGCAACACAGCTCCAAGATTTATCTGCTGAAATAATATTTCTATGTTAACTTCTGTGTGTGATGGCAGATGATCACTTTAGTAATAAATGCATCTGTTGTGCTTATTAATAAAATTCCAAAATGTCATCAGATAATAGCTATCAACTGCAAAAACCATTGACTGTACTTGCCTTGCTGGTGAATGCATTTAAATTGAGCAGTTTTTATGGCTTACAAATGTTTTTTTTCCCCAAGAGGGTTTCAAATGCAAAACACGCCACGAATCTTCTAGGCTATCATCATGCAATCTTATTAACACTTGAAAATGCCTTACTGATTTTAATAATGTGTGACCTTTTCTCTAGCCTGTATTTCTACCGTAAACCAGACTGCATGGATGCAGAAACACAGATAGCCCACTGGTGTCATTGGAAAGACTCCCTTGTCCTGAGTCAGCTTATTCAGGACCAGCAAATGCCCACGGCTGGAGCTGGGTACACGCAGTAGCTCAGTTTGAGCTCTAACACTGAGTATTCGCAAGCCTGGATCAGTATAGCTTGACCCAATACCTATGAATTCAATGGCAAATCCATATGGGGCCCCATCAAAAGCTGTAGCTGTTTCCACATGCAGGAAATTGCCAGATTATAAAGTTTTAATTTACCAGCCTTTTTTTTTCCCTCCCATCACAAAAATCGTCATGGGCCTTAGGTAGAAACAGCATAGCAATTGCAATATTGACAAAACGCTAAATCAAAACAAAATCACGGCTTCTGGCTCTAAATAAATATTCTATGAATAAATTCAGACTCACCTGTCTTCAGCTGGCCTTCCTCTGAGACAGGTCACTTGATGACTTTTATATATATGTGTATGAAAAGGTACCCACCCTATGGGTTTTGGAATGTTAATTCCTACCTAGCATGATGATATTTGTTCTAAAGTACAATAAGTAATATATATTAAGAGCTTAGAACTCTTACTATTCCTTTCATCCAAAGATTTGCACAATCGGTGGTTAGTAAGACTCAGGACAACTTTGTGAAAGGAAATAAATACTGTTTTTCCAGCATCAATAAGCACATTGGTGCACAATAAATGACTTGCACAAAGGATTGCAGTGAATCAGTGGCGGAGGCTAGGCAAAAATCAGATCCCTGTCTCGTGCTCTCCTTGCTTGCATGTGAGATCAGTCTGGACACATTTCTGGAAGGATTTTTTGTCTCATTTCCTCAATGATTTCAGACTGGCAAGCTTTTAATTAAGTATCATACTTTCATATGAATTCTAAAAACGGCAAAGAAAAGCATCTCACTGTTCAGTTGCTTAGAGCAAGCCTAATTCAGGCGGGCAACTTGAATACTCTGAGAGCAGAGGCAGGGTTTGACTTTCAGATTCGGGGAGGCAGGACGCTGCAGCTGAACTGGGGAGGAAGGGAACTGGTGTCTCAGCAGCTGAAGCCAGTGAGGGCACAGAGAGGGTCTCTGAAGGACTTGCACTTTGTGGCCAAGAGACTTGTCATGTATGTAAAACGTCTGAGTCACTTGGAGGTGGAAAGACAGTCTGGGAGGCCAGTGCCCTTCAATCCTGCCCCCTTCCCCAGCATGTGTGGAGTCTGGGAGAGGAAGATTTTCTTCCAGTAGCTTTCTCTTCATTATTTAATACATCACAAATCCATCTATTCCTATTGCTCTCTTTTGGGCTTGAGATGTGGTGGGTAGGAAACTGTTTTGGCCAGATACTAATTACTGGGTTCAAAACCAAGCGATGGTTATTAGTCTGTAAAGCACAGGAGGTGATCAAGTGGGCCTTGTCACCTTAAAAATCAATGAACACAAATATCATGGACTTAGATCCTGAGATAGTATGAAGGAAGGAAGCTTCACTGGAGAACCTATCCCTGTTGTTACAGGAGGGTTAGGATATGAGTTAAGGTGAGTCTTAAGTACAAAATGCATTTATTTGGGTGAAACATGGAAATAATAGACATCTTTCCAATGATTACAACAAGGCTAGGCATTCATTCTTCATGTACAAACCTGACACCTTATTCTGGTGTCTCAGACTAGACTGTCACTTAATTCTTTTACTGGGGTTTAACATTTTAAATAGTAAAAGGTAATGTTTGAAATAATGTGAAGTAAGAATCTATGTGGTGTCTTTGGAAATAACAGGTAGAAAATAAAGACATCACATGGACAGTGTGGCTTTAATAGTTTCAAAAGTGACGGAAGAAATGCTGGAGGGGGGGAAAGCCAGAAGAAATGAGCTGGGAAAAGGTCAGAGTGCACAGCTTGATAGCAACAAACCCAGTAGATATATTCATTTACCTTCTATAGAACAAGATAATCTGTATTAGAAAGAGATGTGTTCTCTCAAATAGATGAAAATAATCTAGTATTAACATCCAGTTACCTTTTATAAAAACAGTATCATGTTCGTGATAATAAACTAGCGTTCCTCTGTCACTGAACCTGTGTTCATGCTGATGACTTGGGAGCTTTTTTTGAAAAGTAGCCTCTGACCTTAGGTAAGATTTCTTTCCTAATGCATTGGCCACTTGCTGACGGTCCTTAAGATAAAGTTTTGAATTTAAATACTGTCTGTCTTTGCTATGTATTTTCTCTCTCATTTATAAACCATGTAATCACAGATTTTCTACATTTCACAGTACTCTCACATGAATTCTTAAAGCCTGCCCTGCATTGCATTGCTCTTTATTTTCTCACTGAATGCTGGATGTTGTGTTTTAAGTACAATTATTTTTATCTGTGCTGCTGTATGCCCTTAGGTCCCTGGGACAGATTCCTTGTATTCACACAATTTCCAGTATAAGGCCAAATAAGAGGATATTTTTTCAGCAGCATTGTGAATGGGACTTTTTCTTGCTAAAAAACTCTTTATCCTCACCAAATTTGCTGACTGCCTTTTAGAGTGAAGGCCGAAAGCAGGCAGCCTCTATGGAAACAAAGACGTGCTTACATGAATGGGGTAGGGCTCTAAGCCACTGCACTTGTCCAAGGCACCACCACGTAAGTGGACCAGCAGGATGTTAGAAAACATGATTTTCTGCTCAAAGGTCTTTGTGGGGCAGTAAACCCAGAGCATCAAATTCAGGTGAACCACTTAATGAGAGTGAGCTGCATCTGTCACTAGTACGGCACAATTTTTCATTTTTATGCTAGATTTAATTTGGAAAATTATGTCAAGAGCCAGACAAGGTCTATCTCTGACAGCCCATAACCTGACAGAAGGGATGTACACAGCTGTGATATGATGCTACTTTTGATACGCTGAAGAGAGGATGAGTTAGAAGACATCTTTGTGCATATGACTAAAGCAGCTCTTTCTAAATGGCTGGACCTCATAAGGAGAAATCCAGGAATGCACTGGACAGATGTCCCTGAAAAACTCGTAACACTACCATACCTCTTCTTATATTTTTCTTTGTTATTCTTGGTATTTTGCTTAAAAGCACAGGTTTTTGGATTCATATGGTATTGCAAGACTCCCCTTTAGAAAGATAGCAAGTTGCTAGCCCTCATGCTTGCTAGTAGGAAAAATATATGAAAGCCATGAAAATATGGTATTATTAAATTAATATTAGAGGACACAAGTGTTATAATTTTTTTAGAAAAACAACAAACGTGTAATTTTAAACTCTTTTTGCTGTTGTGTAATTTTTAAACATAAAGGATGCCAGTAGGTACTCCCCTTGTGCTGGATTTTGGTCAGCACAGCGTGTGATTGGGAGGGAGGGGATGGAAAGTCAAGGAAGGAGGAGGAGTTCACTTTTCAAATGGTATCTCCATCTTCTTAAACTTAAGAAGCAGGAAAGCTTCCTGGTATTCACAGGACCATCCTGGCAATAAGCCGCCATCGGTGACCACAGACACTGTTAGTTACGCTGAGCGAAAGGGCAAAAAATGCTACCTGACAGAATAGCATTTTCCACTTGGTTTACATAAGCTAGAAAGGAGCACATCTGAGATGTAAAGCACACCAAGGTTCAATACCACCAGTTCATTCCTACTCACAGATTTTCACTTTATATTTTTTTTCCTCATGCCAAATGATATACCAGGGAGAGGTTTTTTCATTCCACTTAATGGAGATGTGATCAAAATGGAGCATCATTTTCAAAATCTTTATGTATTGCACATGCTATTCTCCTTCAGGTTGCAGGTTATAGCATCACATTTCACTGGGTGGTGAGAATACTATCTAAAATTACCTGGAACAATACCCATAATAACTACTGTCTCTGTTGTGAGTTTCAACTCTGGTTTCATAACATTTGGCAGGCAGATGCATTTCTCAGGTTCTTTCTTTTGTCTGGGATGTAATTATATGTAACACTAGGTATTCATAGACTTTATAGGGAAGCTGCCCACGACAGCTGACGCATGTTGGATGCCTACCACTAACTGGCCAGTTAAAGATGCATCTGTAGCATCACCTCAAACAAACCCTCTAGAGCTGTCTTTCCCAACTTTTAAAGGGATACAGCCAGTTTAATAATTACATTTCCATAGATTTTCTTTTCTACATTTAGTATGCATGTAATGATAGCAAAGGTCTTCAAACTTGTAAGACATGAGGCTCTTAGTTCTCACTTTTTTCAGAAGTGAACAGGTGCTGAGGGCCCTAATCTCTTTAGCTTCCCTTTCTGAAGAATGCAGGTGGGCATTAAAATGACATCCCACTCTGCACAAAGCATTTCTCTAGCTGTCCTGTAAAATAACTAAGACCGGACATGTTTATAAGGGAGGAAAAAAGTACTTTCCTTCTGTTCTCTGAAACAAGACTTTGAATTTTACTGTAGGAAAAGTGTTGTAGCAAAGAAGTCACTGGACTGGATCTTATGAGACCTCAGTTCACATCCCAGCTTAAAGACAGATCTATCACCTAAAGCAAGTCATTTGAAGTTCGAACCAGGAGAGGGTCCTGCCCATGGGTCGGGGCAATCCCAAGCACAAATACAGGCTGGGCAGAGAATGGATTGAGAGCAGCCCTGAGGAGAACGACTTTGGGGTGTTGGCTGACAAGAAGCAATGTGTGCTTACAGCCCAGAAAGCCAACTGTATCCTGGGCTGCATCAAAAGAAGTGTGGCCAGCAGGTCGAGGGAGGTGATTCTGCCCCTCTGCTCCGCTCTGGGAGTACTGCATCCAGCATGTTGGGGACCCCCAACATAAGAAGGTTGTGAACCTGTTGGAGTGAGTCCAGAGGAGGGCCACGAAGATGGTCAGAGGGCTGGAGCACCTCTCCTATGAAGACAGGCTGAGACTTGGGGTTGTTCAGCCTGGAGAAGAGAAGGCTCCACAGAGACCTTATAGCGGCCTTCCAGTACTTAAAGGGGGCCTACAAGGAAATCAGAGAGGGACTTTTTGCAGGGGCACGTAGTGATAAGACAAGGGGTAATGGCTTTAAACTGAAAGAGGGTAGATCTACATTAGATGTAAGGAAGGAGTTCTTCACCGTGAGGGTGGTGAGGCACTGGAACAGGTTGCTCAGAGAGGTTGTGGATGCCCCATCCATGGAAGTGTTCAAGGCCAGGTTGGAGGGGCCTTGGAGCAACCTGGTCTAGTGGAAGGTGTCCCTGCCCATGGCAGAGGGGTTGGAACTAGATGATCTTTAAGGTCCCTTCCAACCCAAAGCATTCTATGATACCTATTAAGACTGTGTCTGTGTGTCTGGAATTCATGACACAAAGCATTGAGGACTGCCAACATTTTAGAAACCAAACAGGAAACAATTTCAGACTTTTTTCTAGGTCAGCACACTAACAAAAGAAATAATTAGCAAGGAGGAAGAAGATCAGGAAAGGGATTAATGTGGTTTTGTGTATTACAATCACCTGCTTTTTCATCTTGGGAAAAGCCAATGGTTACTGGAGATTGCATGGTTTGTGAAGCAGATAAGTTAATTTTTAAACCTTTTTTATAAGAGTCACATGTTGAAATCATACCACAGGCAGATGATGACTGAACGGGTTGTATTCAAAAAGGCAAAGTATATTAACACAGATTCAACACTGAGCTGACACAGCTACATGGCTCCTGGATCAGTGATTGTTTATTTTAGACAGCTCAAGCCATGGCTGTAATAGCTAATCCCAAAAAACATAGCCTCAGAATATGCACCTCATGGGATCTCTTAACTACTCCTTTTTCATCAACAAGCATCAAATATCTCTCAGTGTACATGCAGTTAAAATTAATCCACCAAATTTGAGCAATTTTTTTTTGGGTGATGCTCTGGTCTTTTACGTACTACTTTAGCCAGTTAGATGTGCGAGTTTACATTGATGAAGAAGGTATGGACATATGTTCCCTTCTGCAGCATATGATACAGAATGGTGCTCTCCAAGGGGAACAGGTAAGAAGGAGCATCTGGGAGATTGGAATGTCTTGGATCACCACAGTCGTATTAGACAGGCTTAACACTGAAAGCTCCAAAGCATGATCCGACAACAAAAGATCGGCGCAGACCTTCAGAGCAGTATTTGCTCAAATGTGGTGGAACCTATCTATTTAACCTTTTAAAGGGGGCTCGGGGCCAACACCCCCCTCAAAACAGTTCTACAATATTCTACTGTAACATCAAGTACCCTCCACTGCTGCTTCCTAGAGAGGCCTTCCTTAAACTCTGGAGTGTAACCCTCATATACAGCTGTTCTAAAGAGACAGACCGATCAACCCACTTGTGACAGAATTTTTCTTTAAAAAAGTGGAATACACAGCTATTGAATATGCAGTGAGTGCAAAAGCCGTATTATTTCTGCATCAGCTTGTGCTTGCTTGTTTGTGTAAGTGCATGTGTGCGAGAAACAAAATGACAGCATCCCTCACACTGGGTTGAGGACACTGGCTTTACTCTCATGTGGAAGGCAAAGGGCTTGTTTTAGAAACCATGCTGTTCAAAGCCCAAATTTTCTGTAGAAAAGTATTCCTTTTAGAATTTCTAGACGGGAAATAGCACAATGTGGATTACTTGGAACCAAGGACTGGAAGGCATCAACTCATCTCTCGAGTCGGCCACCCTCAGTAACCCCTATTACACTTGCAGGCAATCCAACCTACTAATGGTGTCCGAGAGCAGCTGCTCAGTTATTGCCCTCCGACAAGTTTTCTTCTCATTCCAACTCTTTCAGGGACCAGACTTCTTCCCACTTCCCAAATCCCAAATCTCAACTCAGCACTCAACTTCCAGGTAGGTTTCTTGAGCAGACCATCACAAGCCTAACGCAGGATCAATCAGCAATCAGAGCGCCCAGTTAAGTCCAAATAATCTAGCATTAAGAGCTGAACAACACAGATCTCGTTTGGTTATTACTGTCTCCATGCATTTCTTTAATGATTACTTCATGCAAGCATCAAGCACAGACTTAAGCACTAATCATTACTAAAGTTACATGCTGAGTTCATGCATAAGCCCCGTAACTTCAAAAGCTATACATGAACATTTCTCATCTCTTTATTGCGTAATACCCTTTCATGGCTAACACATGCCAGACCAAGTACCATTTTGTGATTAGTCTAGGCTCAGGAACCTTACTTAGTCATGTCCTTACATATACAATCTCCCTGCTGTAAGCTATTAACCACATGCAACCTGTGTCCTTTCTAGATATTGCATACCATTATCATCTTCTTGTCTATTGGCCATATTGCCACTAGATCACCGTTGACAAAGTTAAGCTTTGTCCTTTTCAAGTCTGTACAGCTGACATTTGTTTGAGTTGGTGTTCTCTGTATTGTTTACACTTCTAGTTTGGTGACCCAGGTCTTATTATCATGGACACTTCATTATTTAATCTGCACTGCAAAGTCACTGAGCTCCACCACAGAAGAATAATTTGCTCTTTACTACTCAAACTGGAAGAATTTTCCAGTTCTTAAAGAATTTTTAAGTTCCAGCCAAAATAAAATTCTTGGATTTGGATTGTTCATCTCAAAGTAATATGCAGATCAAGAATGGAGATGAGTTTTAATCTTCATTCAAGACAGAAAATGCAGAAAGCAGACATGAAAGTAAAGACAGATTATGACGCTGCTACTTCAAAATAAATTTAAACTTACTAGTACAAACAGTCTCAGCTTCCCCTTTTACCCAAACCATGCGTTCCTGCAAACTCCTTGTATCAGCACTGGAATGCGTGTGGCCATATTACAAGCCAGATGAAGGAAGAGGTCCAATTGAAGATTAACCTAGAAAAAAAAAATCAGCAGCTTAAAGTGACACAAAACCACAGACTCTGACTAGGATTTGCATTGAGTTTGTAATGGGACTATTCACACATGGAACTGAATGACCTCTAACAACGCACCATGCTGGAATCCTGACAAGCCCGCACGTGTTACCACACAGTGTCCAACTACATTAGATGTGATTTTATACTTCCACAACCTATTCAACATAATTAGGACTCAGAAATGAGTCCTGCTAAGGCACTCTTAAAAATACTGTTGGAACATTGGTTTCCTAAATTAAATTTCATGCAACTGGATCAAAAAAAAAAAAAAAAAAAAAAAAAAAGCACACTTTCTCACTTTCTAGTGCATTTAAGAGAGTTTGTGCATTGAAAAGGAGATCAACTCAAAGCAAGTCTACTTTATGCTTTTAGTGGATTAATGGGCAGCTGTGTACATCTTAAGTTGATTGCCTTCTCAAAGCAATGTAATGTTAGACAGAACTGTATGTAGTTTGCTAGAAATCTAGAAAGGGCACATGCAACTTTCTGATGGACCTTATTAAAAGAAAAAAATAATCCACAGCAAATAGACCACCTTATTTGAAAGGATGCAAAAGTCAACATTAGAATTAAAATAATTTTATTTCAATGTACATGAACAGAAATAAAATATAATTTTTTAAACTTACTTACAGAGATATATTGCTGGGCTGGCCCAGTCACAAGTGTTCTCCACTACAAGGCAGCAAGACTGACTAGACCCACTTCACTGCTTTTTGGACCAACTGGATTCAAAGTACCACCTCAAAAGCGTCCTTCAGCACACAGCAAACGTTTTTTTTTTTTTTTTTTTTTTTTTTGGAAACGAAAGGAAAACTCATCAACTCTTCACCTAGCCAGAAATTTTACATTGTGTTCCAAGGAAGATCTCCCATGAAAATTCTGTCCCATTACTGAAGAACAGTACACAGTATGCGGCGCTATATCTAAACTTAACGGATCAAGGTTTCTCCCAAATAGTCTTCTCTATTCTACTCTCCTGTACAAAGCATCTGCTATAAAATCCACACATTCAAAACCAAAGAATTATATAAACCCATGAACAAGGCTGTTTTCAATATGCTTGTTGCTATGTGCTATTACCTGCTGTACCAGCTTTAACATGCAGCGTACATAGACGGTAAAAGGGCATTTCTCTTGACCATCTATTTCAGAATTCACATAAGTTATGACTGTTTTTATAACTTATAGAGCAACATAGTTAAGTTACTCAATGTCATGATATGGCACCATAAGGTAAGCAATCATTTGTTAAAATGCACAATTCCTTTACTAATAATTTTGTGGCCCTTTACTGATAATATAAGTAATAATAAATGGAAAAAGACAACTGGAAGAGGAACTGATAGGGAAGAATCTTTTTAAAAAGTATCTATCACCTCCTTTATTAAAGAAAATTAGAAAAAAACCTGGAACTGTCAGATTCAAGGAAAACAACAGGAAGTAGTTCTTCACACAACACAGTTAAACTGTGGACTCCTTGCTGTATGATGTGGATGCTAAGATACTATAAGGATTTAAAGAGATTTTTCTTCTACTGTTTTAACCAGCAAATGCTCTCAGATACAGAGTTCCCCAAGCCACACATTGCTTAAAGTATATTCTGGGGAAGCACTGCTATCTGCTCACCCTGTTTTTACTCTTCTTTGTGCATCTGCTTTTGGCCACCGAGACTGGATGCTGGGCCAGAGGGACCTTTGGTCTGACTTGGTACAGTTGTTTCTAACAGTTATTTCAAAACACTTCATAAACTTAAGACAAAGTTCATCATTTGCCACATTATTTAGTTAGAAGGACTCAGATTTTTGAGTTAAAAATGACTTCCAAAAGAGGGGAAAAAAAAAAAATTAAGCTTTTTTCTGCTATGACCTAGTTGTATAAAACTGTATAGAAAAATGAGCATTATGTGCAGATGTAATGAAAAGCAGTAAGCTTTATAAAAAACATTCTTAGAAATGTACCAAGCATAAACAAAAGATGATTTACAAACACATTTAGCTGCTGTTCTAGTCATCATCAGAATCTGAATCATATTTCTTTCCTCTGATGGTCTTTTTATCCAACTTCGTAAAGCTTGTTCCAAATTTCTTTTGACTTTGAAAAGGTGGGTCCATCAAGTTTCCACTGGAAGAAAAGAGTAAGACATGTTGATTAAAGCCATATTCATGCAGACAGTAAGTAGCTTCTCTAATTACCTGCTTCTCAGGAAAACACTGTAAAAGAACACAACCCCTACTCCCTAAAGCCACCCTAACTAGCACTGCGGTATTGCTAGCATAGCACATCCTGGACAAAATGGACTGGATAACTGTAGGTAAAACAGGAGCATGAGTGTAAACAGCACCTGTGAGGAGCTCTAGCGAAAAACTGTCTGAAAGGGCTTTTGCTGCCCTGATCATGCTAAAGACAACCATCTGTCAGATTAAACAGTAGCCAGGGAATTACAGAGAGATTTTCAAAACAAATGAGGAGCCAGAAGTACAACAGAAGTTAAATTTTGTAATAGGGACTTCAGAGTAGAAACAGATGAGTCAAAACCGGGTTTTGCACTGCCAGAAGTCACCTTGTACTATCTGCACTTGGGCCAGACAGAACAGCTTCGCCATCGGACACTGCACTCCAGCTAGTGGACTACTGAGGGACTCACGTCTCAGTGGGCATGTACGACCCTGTAGGGGCTTTCTCACCAGCGTGTGGGTCTATGGGTTGTTGGGAACAGCATGTGTTCACAAAAAAAGCTGGAGTACCCACATCTCCTACAGCGGGGGTGCCCAAGGAGGGGAATCCCTCCCCTTGCTCAGAAAAGGGTGTGCCTGCTTTCACTCCCACGACCTGTGAGGCATTTGCATCTAAGTGTCAGTGAGCGAGTGAGCAATCAGAACCTTCTAGAATTAGCTATAGAAGGGCATTTCGAAATTTGTAGGTATTAACATTTTGTAAATAACATTTTGCTGATATTGATCCTTAATGTACAGTTCACTGATTGCTAGTTAATTACATGTCAGTAGTAAGTCAATACACCACCTGAATCCTGACTTTGGTGAAGCAATGTGACCTGAACAGTTTTTCCCCTAAATACAGTATATGCTTTCACCATCTGCTATCCTACAGGCTGAAGGAAAAGAACTGTTTCTAGGCTTTGAGGAGGACTATCTCCTTTTCAGGAACTCCAGAGCGGGATGTTACATTCAGAGCACTGTGGAAATGCAATACTTGTGTGTAAATGGATGTCTCCTGGAATGGATCTCCTGGGCTCTGCAGATACTGTGGCTCACTTTGCAAAGCCAGGGTAGCAAACTCGGGATCTGACAAAATGAGCAAAGAATGAAACAACTCCCCTGCTCCACAAGGAGTTAAGAGCATAATACACATTACTAGAAGAGTCAAGTAGGAAGTAAAATTATGCTGTAAGCCAACGTACTAACAGTTAGCAAATTCAGTGCAGCTTGGTACAACTCCACTGAAAGATTTCTCCCATAAAAGGCTGTTGCTGTCTATAATATATATCCAAGCTGTCTTTGACTCCTCTGCATATTTCCTTGTTACTAAACTGGGAAGTAGGTATTACCACTTGTTTTGAATTATAAATTTTCATTTCAGTCATTTTGTCTTAAGTTCAACAGCTACTAAGCTAAATTGAACAGTAGCTTCTTTGCCTTTAAGATACAACAATAATTCTTGCCAAAATTTGGAAATTAAGACATTGAAATAAATTCAGATAATGAAGTTTAAAAAAAAAAAATTAAAAAAAGGCCAAAGACATTCAAAACAAAAGAGCAAAATTAACCTAAAAAGATAAAGATGACATTTTAGTCACATTGAAAAGCAAAGCAGAAAGTTGCAGTAGATGATTCTCCCATAAAGTTAGGCTATTGTGGTGACACTTAGCTTCTACTGCCTTCTATCCTGTTGTCGTAAATGTGGGATTTATGATGATTACATTGTACTTCTACGCAAAGAATTTATCTGCACTTCTGCAACTTATTTTCATTTTCTGTTCTGTTCACTGGAAAAAAAACATATTCATGTATGTAATATGGACTAACATGCAGTTTAAGGATGACTTGCTGAGTTTTCTCAGAAGTGGATTAAAAAATGCTCCAACTTTACTGCATTGCCACCATCTAAGCATCTATAGGTGACTTAGAAAGGATTACACTAGAAGGAGGACTCTGACAGGCCATATCAAAGCAGCGTAGCTACTCTATACACCTCTCAGCAAGAACCATGTTTATTTTTATGACTGCATAAAAAGGATAACGTAACGCTCATTATAACGTCTCAATACTTTACCAGAGATACTCTCTTCTTTCCCTTGCCAAAGTACACAGATTAGATAACTCAATTAAACTCTTATGTGTCTTAAGCACAAAACATATCAGCCAAAGTTACAAACTTTTACAGATTCTCCCGTCTGCATGTTCTTCTTGCACTGTATCTGAAAATAAAACAATCACAAAAAATTATTACCTGTAATTAATTATGGCTGCACAGCCTAATCTCCATTCTAAGGTCTCTGTAGTGAAGTCATCAGTGTTACCGAGATCAGTAAAGCCCACAACATAGTCTTGTGTTTTTCCATCTTTTACTAGTGCTAAAGTGGGAATTACTTTGATGCGCAGTCTCTCGCACAAGAAAGGAGATTTTTCAGCATTTAATTTCAAGAATTTTGTCTCAACATGCTTTTTGGCCAATACAGTCAAATGTTTGTCCATTATTTGGCACCTGTGAAAAAACCCCCAAAATAGATGACATGTTAGAATCAATAAGCTGAAGAATATGTATTTTAAAGAAAGTTTAAAAGGAACAGTAAAGAGCTAGTTCGGTCTTGTTAATTCCTCAGCTATGATCTTTGTAATTAAGAATTTAGTTTCAAGAGAAACTGTGTTTCAAAGGTAGCTGGATTTAATGATTAATAGAATAACAACCTGGAGCACCTTCATTGCACAATTACACCATCCATTCTCTCATTTCTTCCTAATTACTCCCACATGCACCTGAAAGCCCCTCTCATTTCTTGAGGCCTGCATTTATTGATGAACTTTCCCTCTGACTTCTATTATTCCTGTCCTAGCTTCACTGCCTGCCAGCTGGAAAAATTTCTCTATAACAAACGTCACATCTTCAGAAAAGTACTCTCAACACGTTACAGTGTTTTGTTTTTTTTTCAGTCGCTACCTCCACAACTGAGATGCAGGAAGTCACTGTATGGTGCAGGGGAGGGCAAAAGTGATTTGTATAGGCTGCTTCAGTAGTGCTATAGGCAAAAATATTTCGCTTTTCTGTTGCAATGGAATAGGAATGAGCATACAATTACTGTTTCTCAGCTAAGGGACAGTAACATGAACTGCTCAAAATACTTGTCAGGTGGCAGAGATTTGTGGACTTGTCACTTGCAGTCTGAACTTTCTGGATTGTCTTCTTTAAGTAGTTTGGCTTAGCTGCATGAACTCTGTGATATGACTGTCCTTTAACTCAAGAGGAGAGTTAACTCAAAAAGCTGGAGTGGGCAAGGATGAAAGCAACTTGATA
>VYZV01033095.1:0-10241 GCA_013401275.1 Pandion haliaetus
TTTCCTGATTCTCTCCCCCATCCCATTGGGGATGGCGGGGGAGTGAGTGAGCAGCTGTGTGGTGTTTAGCTGCTGGCTGGGGTTAAACCACAACAATCTTCTATTATTGTTGATAAAAATAATGTGTTATCACATCTTTATGATTGCATAAATTCATATCATAGATGTATTTATAAGTGCTTAAATATATAAAAATTGGATTTTGTGTGTGTGTGTGTATATATATATATATATAGTAAAGGTGGTGTACTTTATCTAAGCCTAGATCTCAATCCCATTAATATGATCTCTTTATTGTTACTAGTAGTTCAGCTAAGTAAAGAGAACTGGGCAGGGGGGGAGGAGGGGGAATGGGGCAGGAAACCTCTCAGGATATAGGTCCAGAACCTAAGTGTTTGTATGTCTTTCAGTCCAAGAAACCTCGATATATTTGTGGTAAACCAGAAAACACATCTCAATAATAAGTAAGAAAGGAAAGAATTGGCATTGGTTCTCTGAGGCAGAAGCCAGTCATGACAATACACATATTTCTATTTTATGAGCTCCTGCATTTACTGAAGAAGGAAATTTGCAAAAGAAGCTAGACATCTAAGTCCCACTGAAGCTGGGTGTTCAGTTCCCTTAGACTCTATGGGGAATTCTACCACAAACAAAAATATTTTAGTATAATCATTCTGACATTATATTATGAAAATAAGATCATACATTAAATTTTCACTGATGGTAGCTAGTAATATTATTCTTCTCTTGCCATATTTTATCATTTCTCCTGATTATTCTTAAAAATAAAAATTAATAAAAATTCATAGATTTAAAAAGACCTGTCATGACATAGAAAACAATCAATGAAGCAGGGGAATGAGCTGTTTACAAATGCAGCTGAAAATCCAGAAAAAAACAAAGATTCTGTTTTATAAAAAACAATCCTTGCATTTCATTTTTGAGCAAAACAAGTGAATGAGTGTGGCTGAACTGTCAGGCTTTAATTGCTCTAAAAGTCTAATGACAAAGGGGGAGAAGTGCCAGAAATTCACATGATTTATTATCTTCCTACACTTCAGTTTCAAGCAAATGTACAATCCCAGAGGGATTCTCAACTACTTCCTGACAGCCCCTCAGCATTGAATTAATACACAAGGTAAAAGAAAATTTAATGTAGAGTATCAGAACTGATTAATGGAAGTCATGTCAGCTGTCAGTCCTCTGCAAACTAATTAGGCAAAGCACTCAAGAGAACCTGGTGCTGCATATTAAGGTTGCCAGAAACATTAGAGGGGATCTTAAGAATAAGAGTAGATGATTATTAAAAAAAAAAAAAATTGGAAATTTTTCCTTCAATGTTTAATAAGTATTTATATGGCCAACTGACTTCTGCAAAGAAGCTAGGATATTAGTACTATGAATTCATTCTAATGATTTCTGTTTGAGTTTTCTAATCTCTGGAGTAACTTTTTACTTCAAGGTCTTTGTTTTTTTCTTTAACAGAGTTCTAAAACACTACTGAAGTAATAAAGCCCAAAAAATTCTAGGTAAAAATAATGTCATCCACAGTGCAAGAATTTATGTCAGGATGAACTAATTCGCTTGCTGCATTCCAGGACTACTGAAGACTGAAATGTTCTGTCTTGAAAGAACCCCCCTTTAAGCATGCCCAAAAATCAAACCCTGTAGACATTGACATGCTCTTGGCCTTGAACCATGTGGGGGGGTGCCATGTGAGAGAACATAGTATGCCAAGGGAAAACCATGTAAATGCTTCATATAAGACAACCTAGAACATCTTATCAGTCTGAATGTCCCTACACCCAGGAACATCTACCGCTGCTGCTGCTGCTTTTTTTTATATTGCCCGTCCTATAAAGCATCAATGAATCCTTTTCATCGTTGAAGCCTCTACTCACAATACAGCGTGTTCATGAACATTATTCTGTCAAAAATACTGGACTCAAATCAGCCCCTCCATCTATTGGACAGTTCAAGCTATTGCACTACTAACCAAGTACTTCAATAGAGAGCCGTTGCCTCTATTGCAGTGTATCACCTTATGGTATTTTCTCTATGGAAAGCACATCCATCTGGAAGTGCCAGAAGTCAGAGTTCACTTCATCTCCTAACTGTGAGCAGAACTGATATGTCTACTCCATCCACATTACCTTTATTTTTTTGATGTGTATTCTATGTACAATCTCACATGGGACCCTTACTGCTTTACCAGAGATCAAAAGCCAAGCCCAGTGTATCCATGCAACTTATACCCTTTTTCATGCCATGTTTTCCCAGTGAAAAACAGTTGAAGCTCATAGGCATCTTGAGCTAGTAAGGCAGATGGCCACAGGCCAATGTCATCACTCTGAAAATGCTTCTTGGTCTGCTTGATGGTTGCTCTTCCTGGGGTTGGGTCAACTCAGCCCTTCAATAGCTGAATCCATAATTTTCCTAGTGTCATCCACCCCATAGAGTATTCCCAGCTTCATCAGCCTGTTTCTAGTCCTTGTCCATTAATCAGATCCCAGATGAGACAATGTGGTGGGCTTACGTGAAATCTCACATAGCCCTGCTATGCTTAGAGACAGTGAGGGACTCCACCTTGTACTGAAGTTCCAATGCACGCCTGGTTCTTGCATGGCATGCCAAGTCCCATTTCTGCTTAAACTTCCCTAGAGTGCACACACATTTGGAAAAGCTATAAACATAGAGAACAGACCTCAATGTATGAGTGGAAGATTTTCTTGAAGCTGGTTTTGTCACACCTTTTCTTCATCCCCAGATCCCAGTCCCTTGTTTGTCCATTTACTCTGTCTTCAGGAGGTCACTAGGCCACCTCTCAAACCTACAGTTTGTGAGTCCAGCTCCAAATTTGTCAGTTCCAGGACACCTCACACTCCCAGTCACTGGAGATGTCACACTAGAGCAAAAGAGAGGCTCCAATTACAAGTTTGTTGTTCTGGGATTTTCAAGGGAATTTCTCCCATGGAAGTGGATTGTCAGAGGTACCAGCTTCTACAAGGAGGACTTTGGGGACACATTCATTCTACCTGTAGAGATTTCAGTCCATAGAGAGAATATGGGAATGACAGATTAGCTGTCCACTCTGTTTTGTATCCACGTGTCTGAGAAAGAGCCAGGGATGTGTCCTTTGAGGGCCTTTTCTTTGATTATGGTCTCTATGAGTGAGCAGAGGCAAGTTCTAGGTAGCAACAATTGGGGCAAATTGCCAGAATGAAGTCTGTGGCATCTGATATGCTACATTCTCAGGAAATAACAGATTCAAATACACATAACCACACAAAATTAAGGATCAACACCCAAGCCAACCAGTGCCATATCCATGGGTGCTGGTTACGCTCCATTCAGATAGTAAAGTGCCAAGCTGATAGGGGCAAATATTTCCCAGCATGTTTTAGTTTGCCTTGTAGAGGAAGAAAGAGGTGCTACATAAGCAGTGGAGAAATATAGTAGTTCAAATTTCACAGTGCCACAGCTTTAAACCCTTTTCATCTCCTCTGCTTATCCTCCCACAGCAGTTCCCTGGAGAAAGAGGAGCTGATAGATAATTGCCCCTGATTTAGGACAGCGGAGAGGAGCAGGCATGATGCAGGTAAACTAAGCACAGCTCAATGTTTAGAAGCAGTCAAGGGGCCTCAGAAGTCTTGGCATGGCCAAGGCATCCAATGGGCCCTGATATGTGTATGTAACCAGAGCACTCTGAGATCAGTCCTCAGCGATCAAATGACTTACGAGGTGCCAAAGACCTCTTCAAGAGCTTAGCTCTATGATAAATTTAAACTTAATTAATCCCCATAAACTTTGTTTCTAATTCCTCACATCTTTATGGCAACTAATATTTAATTCTAGCTAAAATACACTCTAAATAAAAACTGCCTAGCATGGTCACAAACATGTAAGCTTGAAGTCATTAACCCAAACAGCAGAGCAGCTAATAGTTATAGTTCTGTCTGCTGACAGATCATTCTTCATTAATATTAAGTATAAGCATGTCTTGGAGTTACAGGCAGGCCCTGCCCTCTCACGGTGGTTGTCATATTTTGCCAGCGCCACCTGACCTCTTTATGGCTCTCCTTGGCTGTCCTCTGGAAAAAAAACAGACAGATCAAAACAGAATGGCAACAAGGGGCTACGGCCTGCTCCTATTTTTATGATTGATTGCCATTGAGTTTCCTGGAGATGAACCAGATCCATGCCCGGAAGACAGTCCCACACATCCTGTCTGCAAAGGCAACTTGGCAGGCACAGAGAGGCCCTTTCTGCCCTCAGGCATCCCAGTGAAACGCCATATTGTTAAAGCACGAGGACCAAACTTCAGTCCTGCAGCTCTCCGTGTGCAAACTCAGCACAGTGGCTACCTTAAACCTCATGAGAAGTTCATGCTTCTTTCACACAGGGGGGCTACTACCACAGTCACAGCCCTTAAATCATGCCCGCCGCTGGCAGAGGCTGCAGGATGATGGACATACAACTGCCATATGCCTGCACCTCGATTCTGATTTCCACGAGCAAACCCAAAGCACCACCCTAAATATCCTGCCAGACTTGCTCTTGTACATCCAGGCATGTTATATTCTTCAGCCAGCACATCAGATGCTCTCAGGATAATTATGTCAGTGAAACTAAGCAAACACTTCACAGCAGAATGAACTCACCCAGGCAACCTATAAAGGATTAGACAGCTGCCAGTGGATGAATATTTCTCACAGAATAATCATTCCGTCTCTAATCTTCAGCCCTGTAGCTTAGGGAAAACCCACGAAAGACCTTCCAAAAATGAGCATGGGAGCTAAAATTCGTAACTCTACTGGATACAAAAAACATGGACTCAGCAGAGCTAGCAATTGTACCGCACATAATATGATCCTTCCCTCCAGTAATGCAACCGACAGCCTGATAACTGTCTTTCTTTCAAAGATCTTATCACCTTTCTCCTTTTACCCTTTCTTTCCAAGATGGTCTACCTGCTACATAAACTAACGGAACTCCAAAAAGGTGTTCTCAAATTGTGTTTGGCTTTGAAGTCTTATGCTTTTCTTTCAGACCTGAAGTGTGTCCAAATGTTTGTCTAATTTTTTCCAAATGAGTAAAGAAATTGGCCTCTACCATAGCAACTAAAAGGCAACACAATGAGGACCTGCAGACTTCTATAATTTTAAAGCTATTGCATGATCAAAACAGGATTCATAGTTTGTTTCTTCAACAAAAGGGAAGGAAGGGGCATTTGCTATCAAAAATATTTTCTGAAGCCATAATGTCCAGACACAAATGAGCTCTGCAGGGATTTAATTTCTTACCAGGCTGGATACTTGTAATTATTTCACCTTATATTGACTTGAAGCATTGACTTATGTTATCTTGAAGCAATCTGTCAAGGAATTCAGTACCAATTTTTTCTTCTCTGTTGCACTTGTGGAAAAATTTCTATCCTGACTATTTTAAAGGAAAATTGGACTTTTTACTAAACAAATTCTTTCAAAAAAGAGTGAGGGTGTGGCTGCTTGCCTTGCAAAATATCAGCTTCTACCAGAAGCTCTTGCAGCTTTTCAGAAAAATACTTTCCAAGCAAGAAGCGACAAATACTCAGCTTGTAGACAGATCTTTCTTTTTTTACAAATGCTTGAACTTTCTTTGGGTTAAATACTCCAAGCAGTTCTATTTCTGGTCTTGGCCATTTTATGAGCTTGTATCACACTGTGGAGGAATACCTCACTAGTTGTGTGCTAGTGTAGTTTTTAGCTATCTGCACAAGCCAGTGAAATGGCATAAATACCTTTTACAAAGCCGACCTGCAAAAAAATGAGCATGTTACTAACTGTGGATGCATTTGGCAGCATGAATCTCAGTCAATACAAAAAGCTGGAGAGTGCCTAATGAGCAGTACGAGTACAAGACTTGAGGGGATGCGTTAACACAACATCAGCTATGACTCTGCAGTCAGGGCTGACAGAAACAAGCCTGTGGTTGGTGACCAGCTGACTGCCATCCTTCTGGCTGCTACAGGCTTGTCTTCACCAGCGTTTCTGAGCCAGGGGCCAGCAGGTAAGGTAACGAGCAGAGAGATGGAAGGCTTGCACAACTAACATGGCACTGCTCCCTTTCCTTCTTATGCGCAGGGAGGATGTGCGTACCCAGCAGCTCCAGAGCCTGCTAGCTTCAATCTTCTGACACTCTCTTGAGCTTAACAGGCACTTCATTTCACCCTTGACATGATAGTAAGAGACCTCAACCAGAGTTTTAATTTTTATCTTCTGCCTGCTGGCCACTTAGGACGTTTAACCCTCCTGCACCTCCTAATGCAGCTGACTAAACCAGATCACAGTACCAAGCAAAATGTTTCTTTTCAGGCAGAATGTGTAAACCACTTATTTATCCATGTTTTTAATTTTGCACCAGAAAACGCCAGTGAGATTGAAGGTCTTCGAAATTAAGTAAAGGCACAGAATATACAAGTAGACTGACAGGTGACGGAGGTCTATAATACACTCAGCTGCTCTGAATTTTGCCTTGGCTCTGGCAAAGCTGTTCAGTTGGTCAGGGCAGCCTGCAAAGCAGGAAACGAAATGGAATTTGAGTTAATTTTATTTCACCATCTGCAGCAGATGTTCAGGTATTCCGATGCAGAGATTCAAGCAAAGATGTTAAAAGGGTGTTTATCACAGAAGCCTACTATTTGCAAGGGCAGCTAAGGGTGGTAAAATGCATCTAAGTAACAAGAATCAAAAGATCCAAAGGCACAGAGTAACTAAATCATTCTTCCTTGATTAGTGAGACATGACTGCCACCCCTGCATTTTATCTCAATCTCATTTTATCTCCTTTATCGTAGTCACTAGAAGAGAGGACCATATTTCTTTCTGAAACTATTTGCTCACCTTAATACATAACTACAAAAATATCTGTAAGAACAATGAAAAGGACAAGATTTTTGTACAGACATTACTTAAAAACAGTTATAGTTTTATGATATTAGTGGAAATAAGAGCAGTTTGACTCCAGAGATTACCATATTCATTAGTGCAGCCACCAAAACATAGCAAACATATCTGTTACCCACAGTGTTATGATACCTAAAATTATAGGTAAGTGTGCTGGTTTTGGCTGGGGTATAGTTAATTTTCTTCATAGCAGCTGGTATGGGGCTATGTTTTGGATTTGTGCTGGAAACAGTGTTGATAACACAGGGATGTTTTCGCTATTGCTGAGCAGTGCTTACACAGAGCCAAGGCCTTTTCTGCTTCTCACCCCACCCCACCAGAGAGGAGGCTGGGGGGGGGCACAAGGATTTGGGAGGGGACACAGCCAGGACAGCTGACCCTAACTGACCCAAGGGATATTCCAGACCATATGACATCATGCTCAGCATATAAAGCTGGGGGGAAGAAGAAGGAAGGGGGGATGTTTGGAGCGATGGCATTTGTCTTCCCAAGTCACCGTTAGGTGTGATGGAGCCCTGCTTTCCTGGAGATGGCTGAACACCTGCTTGCCCATGGGAAGTGGGGAATGAATTCCTTGCTTTGCTTTGCTTGCGTGCGCAGCTTTTGTTTTACCTATTCAACTGTCTTTATCTCAACCCACAAGTTTTCTCGCTTTTACTCTTCCGATTCTCTCCCCCATCCTGCTTAGAGGGGGAGTGAGCGAGCGGCTGGGTGGGGCTTAGTTGCTGGCTGGGGTTAAACCAGCACAGTAAGGCATGTGTAAATTCATTCTATGGCAAATAAAACCAGAGCATCTGTATATTTCTTTTTTTACCCTCTGAAGGGGTCTTTTCGTACTTTACAATGAGAAAAATTAGCTCTGAAAAGAAGCTAGATTTATTGACCTAAAGCAAACCAGAAATGTCATCTTTTGCTTTCAGTTCCTTTTCCTACTATAAAACCGTTTACAGCAAATTCTGCTATATGATCTACCTGGAACAAATGAATGCTGCTGAGAGTTCAGTATATTCAGGAGGAACAGAGTGTCAGTCAAAACTGGCTATGCTGACCTCAGAGGAGGATCCTGACCACAAACTGTAATTGCCAAGTTTTGCTGGTTGGTTATTTTTATTGCAACGCAGTATATTACAGCAGATCATGTCAGAAAAGACAGCTTGGGTCATTCAGCCTATCCTCTACACTCTAAAGTTCTCCCTACATCATTCTCACTTACACCTTGTTATCTAACCCAGGTAGCTTCCCGGGCAGTGCTGCAGCCGCCCCAGCTATTGCCCGACTTCTTCCTTAGTGCACAGCTTTAGCGGCACTCTCTGCAACCCCGCAGCACCGTGACAGCAGGAATGGGCAGCATGTGTCCCCTGCTATACCTATAACCCCCACTCAGGGGTACAGTCAAAGGGTACAGTCAAAGTGAAAATGAGACAGATCTCTGCCACTGGGCTCTGCAGTTGGATCCCGTCAAGCCCTGAGAGGCGATGTGCAGTGCCTTGTGTCCTTCCCCTTCTGCCCACGCGTATGCTCTTCCTCCATATTCTCACCAGCTGAGTAGAGCAGCTGCCTAGTCCAAGTCAGTCTACACATTTCTCCATCCCCTAGCTTTATATCATAGAGGAACAAACATGCTGCCCCAACTGAGAGCGTCAATGTTCAGTACATTACACACATGTTGATACAGGAGCTTTACACCACTGAAAACACAGTTCCCCTTTCAGTACAACATACAGCATTTGTTTTCCTAGGTAAAGTGACTAAGTATCAATACATGGAAAGTTATTTAAATATTTTTAGAGATATTTTAAATACCTCTCAGGTTTTCTTTTGCTCTTGTTCATTTTCTACAGGTAAAATCAGAGGAATTGAGTTAGCTGAAGTTATGGAAGAAAAGATGCAGAAAAGAATACTGCACATTTTTAAAAACAAATTGAACACTTACATGTCTTACCAAAGTTATTGGCCCTCAAATAGAATGAAATTACAACTCTGTAATAGTTAATGATTGGTCTCTAATGCAAAACAGGTGGGGAAGAGACGTCCAGAGGTCGTCTAGCACATGTCCAGGCAAGATTAACAATACTCAATGTTCCTAGCTCATGTATACATCAAAAGGTTGCAGTGTCCAATATCTTCTTTGTACAAAGGTCCACTGCTTAACAAGGCTAACTAGAGATCTTTTTCCCTGATGTACAGCCAGAAACCCCCTTCCTACCTTATAAAACCCACCACCTCTCTTCTTCATACTAACGTGCATGGAGATCTTTAACTCCTTTTTTATTTGTAGGCTCCTTTGTATACTTGAGGAGTGTAACTGTGTTGCCATCTCTTCTCAGCTTTCTCAACTCTTCCCTCACAGGCCACATTTTCTGTTCTTACTGTTTTATCCTTGAATTATTACATTTATCTATATCAAGTCACACCTTTGGTATTTTTCAGACAAGGTATCCAATTTGCCAGTTATTCTGAATTCTAAATACTGTCCACCATAGTTCTTCCAGCTGCTTCCAGTTTACCATCTGCACATGAAATAAATACACTCTTTAATAATGTCATTGATGGAAGTAGTGACTGACACTGGAAAATGTGTTTAGAACATAATTTGAATTATTTTCTCACTTTGACCAGGAACTTTTGGTTGTATTTTCTGAGAATAGTTACCCAGTCCCTTTTTTCATGTCACAGTAATTTCATCAAGAGAGGTTTTGCCTGGGGTTTTGAGGAGAACAAGATATGACAGAGAACCAACCAGCTTACTAAAGTCAGGTTTTTTTCCTCTATCTGAAAAGCCTGCCGTTCTTCTTAGAAAAAAATTTCGTTGATGTGACATTATTTTTTTCCAAATCTATTCTGGCTGTTATTTGTCATATAGCTATTTTCCAGGCTTTTTGATTATTTCTTCTGCAGCCATTCTAGACATTAAAGTTGAGCTGACTGGCCTGTAGTTTCCTTTTTCTTTTTTACTGTGTTTAAAGACATGTAATATGTTTGCCCTTTTGAGAATGTCATCCTTTCTGAATATGTTTACAGAATAATAGTTAATGGCTCTGACGTTTCTGTATGTTCTTGAAGAACTCTTGAAGAAGTTTCAAGTCCATTCAGTGTGAAGACACTAACCTATTGTTATGGGTTTGTGTGGCGCGGTTTTCCCTTGGTGGCAGGGGAGGGGGGCTACAGAGGCGGCCCCTTTAAGAAGTTGCTGGAGGATTTCGCTGCCCCAAAATGTCGGACCCGCGCGCCAAAATGTCGGACCCGCCTCTAGGCGGGGAGTGACGGTGATAGCGCCTCTGGGAAACATATTTAAGAA
>VYZV01033095.1:10460-38608 GCA_013401275.1 Pandion haliaetus
GAACTGAATCCCGCGGAAAGGAACCACGTTGGAGCAGGGAACGAGAGAGGAATCTTCCCCCCTGAGGAGAGAAGCGGCAACAACGATGTGTGGCGAGCTGACTCAACCCCCATCCCCGATTCCCCTGCGCCGCCGGGGGGAGGAGGTAGAAGGCATCGATAATGAACTGAGCCAGGAAGGCGGGAGGGGTGGGGGAGGTTGTTCTGATGTTTGGTTTCCCTTCCTAATACCCTTGTGTTTTGTTTCTGTTTTGATTTGTAGTAAATTAAATTGATTTTGTTTCTTCCCCAAGTTGAGCCTGTCTTTTGCCCGTGACCATAAGTGGGGAGTGATCCCTCCCAGTCTTTGTCTCGACCCACAAGCCTGCCTTTTGTCTGTTTTTTTTTCTCCTCATCCCAACGTAGCCAGGCGAGGGGGTGGGGGGTGAGTGAGCGGCTTCGTGGTGCTTTGTTACCGACTGAGCTGACCTGAAACCACGACACCTATCCAAACATTCAAACCTATTCTTTCACAGGTTTGCTGTTCTGGGCTTCCTCACTGGTGTTAATGGTATTAACCATCTGATCAATGCACAGTCAATGTGATGGCCACAACAGGCTGTATACCGCTCTTTCCATCTTTTTAACACAATCTGCAATTAGCTGTTTGAGGTTTTTTTAATTATTGCTTGATCTCCTTACTATTAGTGTACTGATATAAGGTAATCTTGTTACATTTTACACCCCTGCTACTTGTGTCTCAGTTCTTGCACTCACAGTGCGGTGCATACAGGGTCTTCTCATCCTCAATACCAGACTGTCAGTTCAACATTTTGTACAGGCCCAGCAAGCACTCATGATTTAGTGAAGTTTTTTCCTTATCCTTCCTTTGCACACATATTGCACACGTTTCTTTTCTGAGGCTGCTAACTCCTGAAATCTTTTTCCTCGACCTTCCTCCAGCAGAAAGGTTATGACCTGGCTTTTTAAAGTCTGTCCATTGTCTTTATTCTTTTGTCCCTTCTCCTTCCTTTCCAAAGAATCATGCCTTTCATCTTTAAATTCCCATTTAATTTTCCCCTGTTATTCATAATCAAGAATAACTAGTTTTAATTACTTTCTTTTAAGTTCCAGTGTCAAGAAATTGCTTTCAGCATATTGCAAGAGGTTTTCATACGGTTTAGTTAAATCTACAGCTCAGCTGATTGGATTGGTAGTTTCTGGTGCTCCTACAGGCCTTTGATCTCATTACACATTTCCTTGGGGACAGCCAGGAATGCCTTTTTAGCTGTTGTTTGGTGGTGCTCCTTGGGCCCAGGATAGCCCCTCTGATGAATTCCATCACCTGATACCATTGCAAGAACATGTACAGTGTGAGAAGTTCCCATGTCTGAAAAGGATGAAAGACACTCCAAGTTTTCTCCGAGGAGTATGTGCTGTACCATCTCAAAGCTGCCCACTTTCAACCAAATTTGGACTCTCACCCAGTCTGGAAGCTTCTCCTGCCTAGCAGAGTAGAAGCAACCTGCATATCCAGTGGGTTCCTTCACCAAGAGATGTGCAACTCTTACTTTTTGCAGAAAAGTTAGTTTTATTAAAAAAGGACCAGCTGCTTTACCCTTTAACATTATCATCACAGTTGACCCTTGTAAGGACTGTTGTCTCATTGTCTCCTTTCATTGTTAGCAGAGACTTTCACTGGTCTTTGTTTATGTCTCTGTCTCCTCTTTCACTATATATTCTTAACTGTAAAGCAATATATTTTCCTCATTTTATCAGCCCAAACTTCTTAAGCCAGCTATAACCTGTATATCAATATTGCAGTCACGTGAGTTATTCCCTAAAGCTTCTGTTATGCCAATTAAGTAATAATTTTAATCATGTGCTGAGGTTTCTATGCCTGCTCTTCCTAGAGACACAGTATTGAGCACGTGCATCAGTAAAGCCTTCTGTTCGGTTTTTCAATATTTTAGCTTCACTACTTTTATTATATTTTTGCATTGCCCTTGCCTGGATACCAACTTGTACACCATGCACTCATTTGTCTGTTGTAGCCCTCTAAACATCCCTAAATGAGAAAACTACACTGTAAATTCATAAGAATTACATTTTAAATTGAAGGTGGCAGTTATGATACATTTTAAACATATGTCAGCCCAATAGGCTTTTCAGTATTTGCTATAAAAAACAGAACACAGACTCATATAGAAATACCAGAGAATGTTGCTTATGCAAAATGAGTGGCTGCGTGTCTACTTTAATATAGCAGTCACTTGAAGTGTTAAATTCAGTTTCCTGAACAGAAAGCCACACTGAAGTGAGGCTGGAGGTGGGGGGCTGATGCTCAGTTTGTTATATTTCTTACAGCTTCCACAGTGCTAAATCAATTTATACCAGTTCACGTTCTCTTCCTAGGTCGCTATTGCTTTCTTTGTATCCAATTTCCAGGCAGTCAAACATAAGCATTTTAAGACATGATGTGTTCTTTAGCCAGCAATCTCTTTAGTGTCCACTAGTGCCTGAATAAAAGATGATGTTGTAGGGTAGGATGCTGTTGTAATTCCATTTCAATTCTTTTTGTTTAATTTTTGGCAAGAAATGAATGGTTCCTGATAAAGGCATCCTCTCCACACATTTTCCCTTTAGATTTTGGCTGTAAGATTTTCACTTGAAATAAACAAGCATTATACCAAGGAAAATTCTATAAGTAGCAGTTACAAATGAAACACAGAAAATGAGAGTAAATGTACAAAATACCTAGGGCCAAATTCTGCTATCAGTTCTCTTCAGTGAGGTTGGATCTGTGCACCAAAAAAAAAGATTTACAAGCTCAGGACACGTAACAAAAAAAGGGTTATGTCAAATTGAAAAAGCTAAACACAAAGATGAAGGGTTTGATGTTCCTGAAATGGTATCTAAAGCATTATTGAAGCCATTGGGGTTGTAGGGGTGTGTTATGGGTTTGTGTGGCGCGGTTTTCTTTGGTAGTGGGGGAGGGGGCTGCAGAGGTGGCTCCTTTAAGAAGCTGCTGGAAGCTCCCCTGGCTCCAAAGAGTCAGACCACCTCTGGCCCAGACAGGGAGTGACAGTGAGAGCACCTCTGGGAGAACATATTTAAGAAGGGGAACCGGCAGTGTAGGGGTTGGGGGAACGTGAGAGGAACCCCTCTGCCGATACTGGTGTCACTGAGGAGGAGGGGGAGGAGGGGCACCTGAGGAGGCTGATGGCCCTGCAGCCCATGCTGAGACGGCAGGCTGTCCCCCTGCAGCCCATGGAAGTAAATGGTGGAGCGGAGGCTCCGGAAGATGACCGTGACTCCATGGTAAAAACCACACTGGAGCAGTGTGTGACTGGAGAGCAGCCTGTGGAAAGGACCCGTGCCAGGGAAGTTTGTGAGGAACTGCAGCCCGCGGAAAGGAACCACGTTGGAGATGTTGGTGAAGGACTGTCTCCCGTGGGAGGGACCCCACGGTGGAGCAGGGGACGAGTGAGGAATCTTGCCCCTGAGGAAAGGAGTGGCAGAGACAAGGTGTGGCGAGCTGACCACAACCCCCATCCCCTGTTCCATTGCGCCACCGAGGGGAGGAGGTAGAAAGAACCGGGAATGGAGCTGAGCTGGGAAGGCAGGAGGGGTGGGGGGAGGTGTTCTGAGGTTTGGTTTCCCTTCCTAATACCCTTGTGTTATGTTTTTTTATTTGATTTGTAGTAAATGAAATTGATTTTGTTTCTTCCCCAAGTTGAGCCTGTCTTTTGCCCGTGACCATAAGTGGGGAGTGATCCCTCCCAGTCCTTGTCTCGACCCACGAGCCTGCCTTTGGATTTTCTCCTCATCCCAACATGGCCAGGTGCGGGGGTGGGGAGTGAGTGGCTTCGTGGTGCTTTGTTACCGGCTGGGCTGAACCCAAAACCACGACAGGGTGCTACTAAGAGAAGTGCAAGTCAGCAGTAATGTATTACATAGGTTGCACTGCCAGTATTTATTACATGAAAATACACTTTCAAGCTACTTTTACTTGTGTGTCCTCTACACTGATTCCAACTGTATCTTATAAGAGGTCTCCTGTGATTCAACCTAAAAACTTTATCCTGCTCGTCTTTTTGTCTTAAGACATTGTGCAAATTATAATAACCCAGACTTTCATACAGCAAAATAATCTTCTTAGTTGATCCTCCACAGGCATTTCTTCAGCCTTCTTTCCCAGGTTCTGAAATAATGTAGGCAGTAACCTTTTTTCCACTTCTCTTCCACTGAAACAAAATGATATTTTTTTTAACAAGAGACACCGAGGTCAGTGCTAATCACAGAAAAATCCTTTTAAAGAATGCTTATTATTTATTCAAATTTCAGATTCAGCATACATGTAAGGTATTCAAATTGTGCTATTTAATACGGATCAGTCCCTTTTAGAAGGCTTTCTAATCTGTACAGTTATTAAGTATAATGGGATTTACTTCAACGAAGTCTAACACTAGGAAGGAAAGTACATGTGGTAAATCCTATTATAGCTAAAGAGATGGGTTGCATTTTCCTGTTTATTTTTTAATACTCCTTTGGCAGGAACAACAAATTTTCAGGTGTCTGGGTTTTTTTCCTTGATTGTCAGTTTTACCACTTGCAAGGAGGGTGAAGGTTGAACATTTCCTTTTGAAGTGGGCAAACAGGAACCTCATGGAGTTCAACATAGGGAAGTGCAAAGCCCTGTACCAGGGCAAGAACAACCCCGGGCACCAGTACAGGCTGGGGGCCAACCAGCTGGAAAGCAGCTCTGCAGTAAAGGACTTGGTGGTCCTGATGGGAACAAAGTTGAACATCAACCAGCACTGTACCGTTGCGGCAAAAGTGGCCAACAGCACCTGGGGTTGCATTAGGAGAAGCATTGCCAGCAGAGTGAGGGAGGTGATCCTGCCCCTCTGCTCAGCACCGGTGAGACACATCTGGAGTGCTGGGTCCAACTCCGGGCTCCCCAGTGCAAGAGAGATATGGACATACTGGAGTGAGTCCAGCGAACGGCCAAGGAGATGATAAAGAGTTTAGAGTAGAAAAGGCTGACAGAGCTGGGACTGTTCAGCCTGGAGAAGGCTCAGGGAGATCCTATCCATGTCTATAAATACCTGATAGGGGTAGCAAAGAAGATGGAGCCCAGATCCTCCACAGCGGTGCCCAGCGACAGGGCAAGAGGCAATGGGCACAAAGTGAAATACATGAAATTCCATTTAGGCATAGAAAAAAACTTTTACTTTGAGGGTGTTCAAACACTGGAACAGGTTGCCTAGAGAGGTTGTGCACTCTCCATTGTTTGATCTACTCAAAACCCAGCTGAAACATGTCCCTGAGAAATCTGCTCTAGCTGATCCTGTGGTGAGCAGGGTGTTGGACTAGGTAACCTCCAGAGGTGTCTTCCAGACTCAGTGATTCTGTGACCCTGTGAAGTCATCCATTAATTGCAAATTGACTGCAAATCTAACATGAACTAATCTAACAGAAACTCACTCTATACCGCTAGTTTCAAGCACAGGAAGGCAATCAGATTCTGTCTCTTAAAGCATGTATGAGGCTGATTTTTCAACTGTTTGCTCAAAGACAGGTTCATTATTATTAGAAAAAAACCTCTGCAGTATTGATGCTTTCTGTTCCATTACCACTTCTGTGTGCACACACACACACAGAAAAAAGAGAAAAAAAAAAGAAAAAAAGAAAAGAAGACAAGAAGAGAGAGGAGAGGAGAGGAGAGGAGAGGAGAAAAAAAATATAAGTGCACTTGAAAAAGATTTACAAACTTGGGACACAAATCAATGTTTGATGTTTCCAAAGAGGCATCTCAAATGTTGTTCACTGAAATGAAAAGCAGCATGAAAAAAAGAAAAAAAACCCAAACGTACACCCCGAGATGTTTCAGAGTTCTAGTTATGCTCACCAGTGGCAATTCTTCTTTTTAATGTTGGATCATTATGTCAGCCAATAGAGAGCCAATGAACAAAAATGCTGCCACCTGGAAGGGTGGTAATATGATTTCTTCTGGGTGTCCATTCAAAGGCAAGAAATTCAAGACCTGGCTTCAATAGAAAGTGATACTTAATTAGGCAGCTTGTGGTCTTAGACACCAAAGAGAAGGAAATGTAACATGAGGCATACAGCTGGAATCGAATCAGGAGGGAAATCAGGTTTTTTAACACACCAGGAGGGGTGCAGGTCTTTGGCAGTGAATGTAATTTACATTTTCCAGTTTGATAGTCGTCTTCTATCAAAGTGTTCCGTCTTAGTTTTTTTAGGCAAATGTACCTGGGAACCCCACTTAGCAGCTCCAGATAGGTAAACGTCAGACACATCAAAATCTACAGACATGCAACCACATCCCCTGCAGCCCAGTTTTGGAAAAATAGATGGGACTAGTTGTCTTACTGCAGACAATGTTCAGTGCAATGTATACCATTTGTGTACCAATGTGTACTGCACAGACTGACAATTCTAAGACAGACAGTATACTTAAAATAAGAATAAAATTCTCCGTACCTTCCAAGCAAGGACAATAGTATATTTCCTGACAGCAGAATGCCTACAGCACCGATCCCTTCTAATTACGGACCATATTTTATAGATATAATATCAGTGAGGTTATGTCCTGTTATGGGTTTGTGTGGTGCGGTTTTCTTTGGTAGTGGGGGAGGGGGCTGCAGAGGTGGCTCCTTTAAGAAGCTGCTGGAAGCTCCCCTGGCTCCAAAGAGTCGGACCGCCTCTGGCCCAGACAGGGAGTGACGGTGAGAGCACCTCTGGGAGAACAATTTAAGAAGGGGAACCGGCAGTGTAGGGGTTGGGGGAACGTGAGAGGAACATCTCTGCCGATACTGGTGTCACTGAGGAGGAGGGGGAGGAGGGGCACCTGAGGAGGCTGATGGCCCTGCAGCCCGTGCTGAGACGGCAGGCTGTCCCCCTGCAGCCCATGGAGGTGAACGGTGGAGCGGAGGCTCCCGGAGATGGCCATGCCCCATGGTAAAAACCACACTGGAGCAGTGTGAGACTGGAGAGCAGCCCGCGGAAAGGACCCGCGCCAGGGAAGTTCGGGAAGAACTGAAGCCTGCGGAAAGGACCCGCGCCAGGGATGTTTGTGAGGAACTGCAGCCCGCGGAAAGGACCCACGCTGGAGAAGTTGGTGAAGGACTGTCTCCCATGGGAGGGATCACACGGTGGAGCAGGGAACGAGTGAGGAATCTTCTCCCCCTGAGGAAAGGAGCAGCAGAGACAATGTGTGGTGAGCTGACCACAACCCCCATCCCCTGTTCCCCTGTGCCGCCGGGGGGCGGAGGGAGAGAGAACCGGGAATGGAGCTGAGCCAGGAAGGCGGGACGGGTGGGGGGAGGTGTTCTATGTTTGGTTTCCCTTCCTAATATCCTTGGTTTTGATTTGATTTGTAGTAAATTAAATTGATTTTGTTTCTTCCCCAAGTTGAGCCTGTCCTTTGCCCGTGACCGTAAGCGGAGAGTTATCCCTCCCAGTCCTTGTCTCGACCCACGAGCCTGCCTTTGGATTTTCTCCTCATCCCAACGTGGCCAGGTGCGGGGGTGGGGAGTGAGTGAGTGGCTTTGTGGTGCTTTGTTACCGGCTGGGCTGAAACCGAAACCACAACATGTCCTCCTATTAATCAGATTTTGATCTGTGTAATTCTTGTTTCAGTATTTGGTTGGGTGGGGGTTGGCTCATGTAAGATTAAATCTGTATGATTTCAAACATTATTTTTCCTAAGAGGGGTTTTTAGACAGTTGTCAAAAGTAGCCTTTATTCATCATGTGCATACTATCACATACAATAGCTTGCCTGTGGCTTAATTTATAATACAATATAGCCTTTATATGGAAGTCTTGAAACCTTCAAAAAATTTTCCTCTGTAAATATTAAATTAGGTAAAACATTGTTCCCAGATTATATCTGATACCTGGTATGGTTTCTCAAACGATTTTTGGAGAAGAAATTAATGGAAAATGCAATGCATACACGAATAATGGATACAGACAACTTTAGAAGTAACTTCTTTTGCAAAGAAATCAGTGGACTGTTGGAGTAGAAATTGACATTTGTATGCAGTAGCACAGTATTAGGAGGAAAAAAGTGGGCTTCGGTTCCACTAGCAATACAACCAGAGACAAAAATACCACTTACTCGCCTCTTGATTCCATCTCCTTCTGTGCTTCTGTCAGCTTCTCTCAAGTCCCTGCAAGCTGAGGGGCCTCAGACAAGTTGGGCTCTTTCTTCTGCTTTTAGGAGAGGCTGTTGTTGAGTTGAGCACCTGGGAAGTCACTCCACAGGAGGCATGGGGCACAGTCTCTGCCTCGCAGCACAGCCCACCATAGGTCTCCACTTTCCACCTGAGAGCAGGAGTGCCCATCCATCTTGACCTCAACCAGGCCATTCTGGCATACCAAAATTTGTGTATGGCCAATATCATACACACTGGAGAACTGTGGTGAGGGAAACTCCATGTGTGGCTTACAGGTAAGGGTGGCAATTACTCCCTTGAGGTCTCACGTGTCCTTTTCAAGACAAGGTGTGCAACTGAGTGACCTCAGCTGCCCCTTGAATCAGGCTTACTCTAAAGCCAGTGCTACTCTGGTGTTGATCATGTCACCCTACTGCACTCTTAAATGGTTGAAAAGACATAGGCTAACCTTAACATAAAAGCTCTAGTGTCAGCTCCATGGTAGTAGGCCCTCTACAGAGGTTTAAAAAGGGAGATCTTGCTCTATTCTTAGTATGCAATAGAAAGAATTGAATAGAGAAAAGACAGGGCAAAAATAAAATAGACATCATTAGTATAAAGAAAAGAAGCAAACTGTGCTGAACTGTGACTTCCTCTCCAGACAGCTCTTCCACTATGCGTTATTAGATCCTGCAGAGGAATGATAAAACCAAATAATCTTGTCAGCATCTTCACATGGGAAACCATTCCGGTATGTTCTAAGGTGTCGGCTTAATAGCACACACATTCTCCACTGAGGATTATAACCTCCTGTTGCAAAGGGAATGAACTCTCTCTAATTGTTTTTTCCATGCCTAATTATTACATTCTATGTGTCTGTGACCCATTAAAGAATAAGAGCCCTGGAGAGGATGCTGCTATGTATGCATGACAGAATGTGTATATATACATACACATATGTATATAAGTGCATACAGTTCGGACACTCACATGTATAAAGACATACTATTTTTTCTATGGTGTATATAATGCAATGGGATCCCAATACTGCCAACAAGAAAACCAGTGTTTTGAAAATTTTATTTATTTGCCTTTTAAATTGGAACCGGAGAGACCATGGGAATTTATTGGTACCACTTATATTGCAGTCCTCATGAGTTGAAACTCAATGGGGTTTCCAAAATTAGCACTAACACCTGCAGTTTGGAATCTTAATACCTGCTCTGTAAAGAAAAATCACTGAATTAAAGGCTGTGTTATTGTCATTATTTAGGATTTCATTTCAAAAGATAATGTACGGAAAATAAAGTGCAAAAGAGAGCAGGGTGAGGTGAGAAGAAGATGCATTCCCTGCGGCACAGTTCTTTTCTACTTCTGTTATCGGTATGGCACATTAGGAATTTTTCCTTGTATTTGTATTCTCTGTATGTAGCTCCCCACTGATTATCTACCTGGCTTTGGCTAATTGTAACATTAGCAGAATGGAGTGCTTTACTTTGTGTATGGCAGTTGAGGATTACTTAAAAAAAGTTTTAAACCAATGACTCATATTCGAGTGGGCTTCACAACGAGTGGGCTCTGTCAGGAAAGGTGAGGGTGTCACCATCTCAGAAAATATCATCTTATCATCCTGGGACTCTTTCAGTACCAATGCCTGGGCAGAGGCAGAATGACTGGTGAGCTTGGTTTAATTCCTCTTGCTGCGGTATAAATATGAGTCACTAATACAGCAGGAACTTTCCTCCTTTGCAATGATACCGCCATAATTTTATGTGCCAAGTGGAAAAAATAATACTGCTACAAATCTCTCTTGGTTATTTAACAGCACTAATCAGAAAATAGCGTTCAATAGCTGTTGCATTCCTAAAGTACTCTTCGCCATTTACCCTGGCAGCAGCTGTCATTACCTCTTGTTAGCAGAAAGCCTACACAAAGAGGGTCTTTAAGGCAGCCAAGGTCGTGCTCAGTCTGATCTCTCCTCTGGCAGTCCTGGAGCTGTGTGTGTGTGCTGAGCATACCCTACTCCTCTCACCTCTTCCCTCAGTATACTCCTAAATACCCAGCTTCACCGAACAGAAATACTTCTCAGTAATAAGTATTATTAAAGGGTGAGATGCTTTGCAACCGCTTTGTGGATGGGTCTGTTCCCATGCATTGGAGCGGCACGCAGGCTGCTGTTTTCCTTGCATTTCCCACACAACAGCAGGAGGCAATGACAACCAGTGAAATGGAACAACATAAAGCGAGCAAACAGGGCATCAGTAGAAATCTTGCACCACACAAGACAACATGCCTACGTTGCATAGTTTTAGATAAAGTAGAGGAAATCACCTATGTGATTAGTATTTTATATACAAGTAGAAGCTTATTTAACAAATGAAATCATTTAATAAGCTCATGAAAAAGAATGGAAATTTGCTGTGAGCCAGACTGAAACACTTTACTGTAATCTTCATGCTTTTTTAATATATGCTGTTCCCCAGGTACAGTTCAAGATTTACCTCCATTTTAATTTTAAATCCTTTATTTTAATGAAGGTAATTGACCACTCCAGGGAGAAAAAAAAAAAAAAATCCCACCTGCTGCCTTGGATCATATGTCTTCAACACTGCAACTTGCTTCCTTACAAAACAAATTCAGAATGTAACTGTGTTCATAATTTGACATCAGCTTTTTTTAAGGTAAATTTTTCATGTAAAATACCAATAAAATTAAATTATATTTTCTCACAAAGCTTTCAAATCAGAGAAGAAGTGCATTTATGAAAAATACTTTGGTAGCTGAGACTCTCCAGTATCTCTGTCCAATTCAAGGGACAATGACAATCTCACTTTGGGCATTCAAAATTTGTTACATAAGATTTGGAATGGCTCTAAAACTCAGCCAGGAGAGTAAGTTTGACAAGTGCATCAAAACTATAGTCCTGATTCAAATTGAAACAAAAATATATGTTCACCCCTTGTGTAGTAAAACTGGGTTCTCATGGGTATTTGGATACTCTTTGAGCATCCAGATTTACTATTGATTTGCCATGGAGGGTCTCAAGAACCTTGTCCTGCTATTATCAGATCACAGGGGCCACTAGGCACAGCGAGGCCTGTGTTTTCATTGTTCATCATGCAGAAAACTGTTGAAGTGATACATTGCCTAATAAATGACCTGAAGATCCAGTGCAAGGCAAAGCAGGAGGGCCTCCAAGTAAGATAAATTCCCTGGATGTCACCAGTAAGACATAACCTGCTGCTCGGGATTGCTTTAAGCAGGAAGTTTCTAGGTATTACTGGTCTCTCCCTTTCCACTTCTGACAGAAAAACTGGGCTTAAGTAGCTGGGTCCAACAGAAGATATGAACAGAAGTGGTAATTGGTATAGCTGCTCTGGCAGATGTCCATAGGCTACAGTATTCTCTGCAAACTCATGACACTCTGGCTGTCTGTACATGTGAATGCATCCTAGGCTCTAAGAAAACCTGTGGTTAGCTTTCCATTTGAAAATTTGTTGCTCTTTCTTTTTTTTCCTAGCACTGAAATCAGAGATTTTCCTGTTTGCCATAGCAAGCCTCTTAATCAGTCTGGCATGCTGCCTGGTTAACACTATTTGGAAGGTATGGGACAGCCATGGATCTGGCAGATCTCTTTATGGCTGTGACCTGAGTGATTAATCATGTGGAGTGGTCCTTTGGTGAGACTGGGAAGCTTTTCACAACTGATGGATCTGGGCCAGGCTGGAGGAAGCAGAAGCTGAGGAGGAACCAGATATGGTTGATTTGAAATCCCACATTATGGGTTAGGAGATTATGCTGCTAGTGACAAATTCCTCCTTCTCCTCAAGCATTTGCTAGCATTTCTACATGGGGAGAGAGAGCAGGGAATGGCAAGTTACCACTGCTTTATAGACATGGCCTTTGATCTTCCTTATGAGGAGGGAAACTTTCATAAGCCTCTATGTGGGACTTGTACCAGTGCTACAGCACAGGGATTGGTCAGCAAAGAAATCATAGCTGTATATAAGTACATGCTGTCCTCTACACAGATTGGTTAGCCCAAAGTATTACCTGGCTCTGGCTAACCAGTTGCAAAGCCTGTTGTCACAGTGAAGGTTTGTGATGTTTGCCTGGCATGGAGGGACATCCAAAAGCAGAGAACTGAGAGAACATTGAGCTGTGCCTTGGGCAGTTTGGGAGCAATGGTGGAGTGCACACTCAGAGAGGTAGATGCAGGACATTGTCCCGCAGTCACATGGAAGCCCGCGTAACAAAACCAGCATGTTTGACCACTCTGTGGCACCCTACATGGTGCCTGTAGAGCTGCAAGTTGCTGCATGAAGCAGAATGGAAGAGGGCATTAATAGACCGTTTGATCAAGTCATACATACCCATGAAACAACCACAGAGGCAACAGGGGAGCAGGGGAGAGGGGTTAGGAAAATGAGACATGTCAAACATTCAAATCCATGCTAATTGTCATGGCTAATCACCCACAGGCTCGTACGTTATTTCATAGAATCATAGAAAGGTTTGGGTTGGAAGGGACCTTTAAAGGTCATCTAGTCCAAAGCACCCTGCAATGAACAGGGACGTCTTCAACTAGATCAGGTTGCCCAGAGCCCTGTCCAGCCTGACATCGAATGTTTCCAGGGATGGGGCATCTACAGCCTCTCTGAGCAACCTGTTCCAGTGTTTCACCTCCCTCATCATAAAAAAATTCTTCCTTCTATGTAGTCTGAATCTACCCTCTTCTAGTTTAAAACCATCACCCCTTGTCCTATTGCTGCAGGCCCTATTAAAAAGTCTGTCTCCATCTTTCTTATAAGCCCCCTTTAAGTATTGAAAGGTGGCAATAAGGTCTCCCTGGAGCCTTTTACATGTCATGTCTCATCATCACCAAGGGCTGCGCCTGTGCTGTTCACTGCTCAGAGCATTGGCCAACGGCATCCTGGCCTGTGGAAACAGTGTGGCCAGCAGGAGCAGGGAAGTGATCGTCCTCATATACTCGGCACTGGTGAGGCTGCCCCTTGAGTACTGTGTTCAGTTTTGGGCCCCTCACTACAGGAAAGACATTGAGGGGCTGGAGCGTGTCCAGAGAAGGGCAACAAAGCTGCTGAGGGGCCTGGAGCACAAGTCTGATGAGGAGCGGCTGAGGGAACTGGGGTTGTTTAGCCTGGAGAAAAGGAGGCTGAGGGGAGACCTTATCGCTCTCTACAACTACCTGAAAGGAGGCTGTAGTGAGGTGGGTGCTGGTCTCTTCTGTTAACTAACTAGTGATAGGACGAGAAGAAATGGCCTCAAGTTGTGGCAGGGGAGGATTAGATTGGATATTAGGAAAAATTTCTTCACTGAAAGGGTTGTCAGGCATTGGAACAGGCTGCCCAGGGAAGTGATTGAGTCACCATCCCTGGAGGTATTCAAAAAGCATGTAGACAGGGCACTTCGGGACATGGTTTACTGGGCATGGTTGATGGTTGGACTCGATGATCTTAAAGGCATTTTCCAACCTAAATGATTCTTTGATTCTGTGATTACCTCTACCAATCCTGTACATAATTTTTCTAATGTATCTACAGCACATCTATGCGCATCACCTCTGTAAGCACGTACTCCTGATGTTCCTGGCCTGCCTCTCCCTCGATTTCTCATGTCTAAGCCTAGCCTCTTAATTCCATCCAGGAAATCTTCCTGCTCCCATATCAAGCACCCAGAGCAGAGTTTGGCCTTTGACATATTTCTTTCCTCCGAGGGCTTCTCCTCTGAAACAAAGTCTATCACCCCTGACCAAAGCCACAGTCCAGAATTTTGCACTGACTGGCCATATAACAGCATCTGCCCTCACTGACCAGCTCCCACATCAGGGCTTTCCTCAAAACCAGCAAAAGGTATGGTGGGCAGGAAAACTGAGTCTGGTTTCCTTTAATCTAAGCCTCCTGCGAGTCAGTCTTCCCACAAAATAGTGAGGGAAAGCTAGTTTTTGAGACTTTCTGTATTCACCTCTTTCTACAAACATCAGCATACCAGATGAGTAACAGATGCAGTGGGTACATATCCAATAGCTGAGCAGTCAAATAAGTAAATAACAAGGCACAAGCTTGCAAACATCTGTCACAGCAAACAGATCCTACCTGCAGGAGGTCAGCTCCCCCTCTTATCTAAACACTGTCTGTGCCTTCCTCTGTAGCAGTTTAGGACTCTGCTCATCAAACTGATCGGCTTTATCATCTCAGAACCAGACTTCTCCCTGCGGATCCTGGATGGTGAAGTTAGGCAGAGAATTTCGCCCAGGAGTAGGACACCTAAGTACCTTTAAGGATCTAGCCTTGATGATCAATATCAAACTTGGCTGCAGGCAAAGGAATTACACTTGAAAGTTTTGTTTCAGAGAAAATGAAGACATTTTCATGCAAATCAGCATATAATTGATCCAACAGATATTGTATTTGGGGAACAAAAGTGACAGGCATACATCAGCAGCTGTCATGTGCTCTAACGTTCAACCTCCCTTCCCCATGTCCTTTCCCCAAAAAGCTTCACTCCACTAACCACTGTGCAATGTCAGAGCTGTCTGAAAATATATCTCCTGAATATAACAAGCAGATACCTGGAAAATCAGCCTCAGTGGATATTATTTTCTTTGCTGCTGCTTTTATTTGTGAAATTTCTCAGCTTTTAAACTCTGTGCAGACTCTATGACCTGGAGGCAGAGGAGACATGGTAATGGAGCAGGTCAACTTTTCTGTTTGTTGCTTTTTAAAAGAAGTTCTAGTGCTTATTGTACTGATGAAGTCTGGTTGCCTATGGTTTTTTATCTTGTCGTTGATTGCAAACCCTGATTAAAGCTTCTCCCAGGGAAAGGGCACTTACAAGATCTCTCCAGAGTGGATTCTCTAATACATGAGCTCACGCTTCAGCCTTTCCTTCAGTCAGGGCACTTCAAGAGTCTCTGAACTACCTAGCTGCCTATTTCCACAAAATTTGTAAGAACATAATTATCTCTGAATTTATTTAATTCGTCTTTAATTCATAAGTTATTGCTGGCAACAGAGAATCACAGTGTGATTATATAAGGGAATGGGCTAAAAACCACCCCAGACCTTCCCTCCCTCCCTCCCCCTCATGCATGCATGCATACACACATGCAAAGAGGGAAGAAAATGTATAAAAATGCCTTAACATACGTGAGGGGAGAAATGAACCCTGATAGGGCAGGCTGTCCCTCATCTGTACTCTCGCCCCTGAAACTGCAGCGATCTCTGATGATCTTCCTACCAACCTGTAGGCTGGGGGGAATTGCTTCTGCTGCTGCTTCCCACCCAGTGACTTGAGCAAGGGAAGCATCTCCACTGCAAACAAGACATCCACTGCAACAATTGCTGGAGCAACCTCAGCAGCTACCAGCAGCATCGAGCCCTCAAGGCCAGACCCACAAAGCTAAACGATCCTCCTGTCAGGAAAAATATACTGTAACCTGGAAAAAGATAAAGAGGATGTTAGAAAGTTTCACTTTATCTTTCCTTGTTTCTTGCTGGTGTGTCATTGCAGCTTTGTGTGTATGTAGTGAGGAGTGGAATTAATTTTTTTAAACTAAATCTTTTCTCACCATAAAAATAGGTCAAGCACAAATCTAAAGGATGTTCCTTCAATACATTTTCTGCCATAAATATAGCTGGTGTTCCACTGTTTGTTGCTGCAGTGTCTACTAATATATTCAATCTCTTTATCGCAAAGGATTTCATTACAGCCCCATTAGTAATTACTCACAAGTTTTAGAGCACTGCCTCCATCCAGTGGTGAAAAGTTAAAAATGCTGCTTTCCTGGAGTTTCAGCTTCTCAGATTTTTGCAAAACATGAAATACATTATGTCCCGATTTAAAATTGTACAACTAGCAACTGGATAACAACATTGAAAGACCATATATGACACTTAAAAATGCCCATTCCATCTGTAACACAATGGGGGGGGGGTTATCATAAGAATCTCAACAGCAAATGCTATGTGTTTTAATTCTTATCCTCCTTCAGTTTTCAACATTCACTTTGACAGCTGATATTCTTCTGCCAATATAACTGTGTCTGGAGACAAGAAAGCAGAGTCTCACCCACCTCCCCCTCCCGTTCCTCCTCCAGTTTAAAACAGCTACCTCCATAACCTCCTCTTTGCTAATGTAAGAGAAGAGTGCTTCTGGCATTTTACATTTTTCAGACCTGGCAGCAGCAGAACACCACTACGGAGAGTGCGGGGTTAGACGAACTAAAGCAGCTTTGCCAGCAGAGACTCAGTAATTAGTTAAGCTCCTGCTTCATTGCTTTTCTTATGCCATATTGATTTTAGCTGCCACAGACAGGAAAGAACAAAATGCAGGCAGAGTTGGCTATTAGTGCCCAAAGGCATGCCAGGTTTATTCCTCACTGTAGCAGCTTGTGCTTTAAGTCTTTCAGAGACAGGATGCCCCAGCTTGACTCTTACCTTGCCCTCCAAGAACACATTCTTGTTTTCCCTTCTCTTTGTTTTTGGCATGGCCTCAGAAAACATTTGGTCCGAGATTCTCCTCACAGAGAAGAGAAAAAAAAGATGTTGTCTCAGTAGAGCAATTGCAACTTTATCAAAAAATGGTGTGGAAGGTTAATTCAGACGATAAACGGCCTGTGCCAGGCTCTCAGCAATGTTACATTGACCTGCTTTTTGTTTTGTTTTGTTTTCCCTAATTGCTTTCAAGTATACCAGGGTCTGGCTGATCTCCAGAAGCCAGGAGCAGAAAAACAGTGCAACTCCATTTCTAACCCATCTCCTTGGACTACCTTCAAGGCAGTGCTGGCACAGTTCAGGCTGGGGGTCTTTATATTCTGAGGACGCTGCTGAAGCCTCAGCAGATGCACTGCATGCTTCACGTGTGCGTGAAGCTGCAGTATGGGATTGAGAAGAAATAAATTTTTTCAATGTTACTTTTCAGCACTTTAAATCATAGAGCATTTATGATAGCTCTGAAGTTGATAAAAAGAGTTGGCAGTAAAGCTGCGCCTGAGACTTCTGAAGCGTTTGCTGCTGAATGCTCCGTTGCTATTCCCATCGGCTGCCAGGTCATACCCTTGATTCCAGAAAGTTTTGGAATTAGTCTTGCCAGAAAGTTCAGGAGTGTTTGGACCACCTCCTTGGTTTGGATCAGTTCCTAAGTTACAACCTTAGCAAACAACTTGATTCATTCAAATGGGCCTTCTAAACTCAACAGGTTTGGCAAGCTACTAGGAGCACATGAAGTTACGTATGAAAATACACTGAGAATCTACTTTTAATCTCTCATTAGGCCAGAGTGCAAATCTGGAAGTACTAAGGATAATTCTCCTTTCATTGTTGAAGTGCTAAGGAAAGCTATTAACTTTTATAGAAGGAAATCTACCTCCCTCAGGAAAAGCATTACTTTATAATAAAACTAAGAATTAAACAATCTTCCTTTTTATTTCACACAGATTTATTTAAAATAGGTAATCCAGTTCTTGAAAAAGACATGACCTTTTGAAAAATTTTTCTCCAAGTCTCTGAGACTTCTCCCTACCTCCTCCCAGCCAGCTGTACACCCACATACAACACCTCCCACCCTCAGGCTCCATTGTCGAGGAAAGCATTCAGGCTGGGCTTCTGGTTTTGCTGACTCTTTGAAGAAGACAGAAGACACTGAAGGACATCTGCATACCTTAAACAGCCAGATGAGGGCACCTGAGAGCTGCCTCCTCTGCTCAGGAGAAGTTCTGGAAGTCCAGCAACTGGGCTACAGGATCAAACCTGCCCCTACTGCTATTGAGGTGACCCCACAAGAACTGTACTGCCTAAAAAACACATTTCTTTTTCCACTAAAAGACAATCAGAAAGGAGACAAAATTACTATCCTTGCCATTCAAGGAGAAAAGTATGGTGCCAAGGAGGTGGTTTAACTACTAATTAATCCCAGAGCTACCAGCAAGTGCATGTAGAACGCAGACTCCTTCCTGAACAGTCTGTGTTCAGGGGGGGATGGGATGTGTCCTGGTTTCAGCTGGGATAGAGTTAATTGTCTTCCTAGTAGCTGGTATAGTGCTATGTTTTTGAACTAGGTATGAGAAGAATGTTGATAACACAGTGATATTTTCAGTTGTTGCTAAGTAATTTTTAGTGTAAAGTCAAGGCTTTTTCAGCTTCTGATGCCCAGCCAGGAAGAGAGCTGCAGGGGCACAAGAAGTTGGGAGGGAACACAATCAGGGCAGCTGACCCAAAGTGGCCAATGGGGTATTCCATACCATGTGACATCACATCTAGTATATAAACTGGGGGGAGTGGGGGCAGGGGGAATCGCCGCTCAGGGACTAACTGGGCGTTGATCAGCGGGTGGTGAGCAATTGCATTGTGCATCACTTGTATTTTCCAATCCTTTTATTATTACTGTTGTCATTTTTTTAGAGTTGTCATTATTATTATTAGTTTCTTCTTTTCTGTTCTATGAAACTGTTCTTATCTCAACCCACGAGTTTTACTTCTTTTCCCGATTTTCTCCCCCATCCCACTGGGTGGGGGGGGAGTGAGTGAGCGGCTGCGTGGTGCTTAGTTGCTGGCTGGGGTTAAACCACGACAGATGTCAGGCTCTAGCCCCTCCCCATCACATTTACTGCCACCCTCACCTCCGTTTTTCCTCTTCTTTAACAGATGCATTCTCCAAAAACCTTCCTGTAAAAGATACTTGTAATCACCTACCTGTATTTTCAGACAATTACAGTGTTCATAAAGGTAGACACTCTTGTTGATAAGACAGAGGCCGACCGTGATATTCAGCTGATTTATCAGTTCCCAGCCTTGCTGCCTGTGTCTCACAAATCTTCTGGCCCTATCAGCCTGCAATGACCTGAGAGTTCTCCACCATACTTTACACGGAGGTAACTCTGGCCAATTTACAATGCACTTGAGAAAAGGCCCTGAACTGCCCAAACTCTCATATAAGTCATTCATTGTATTTAAATCCTCCAGTACATGGAATTATTGATGTACCCTTTGTCCAAGGAAAGAAAAATTAGAAGTCTTTTCATGGAAAGCTTCCTCTGTTAAGCTAAAACAAGGCAGCCATCACCCATTTCTTCACTCCGATTACTTACAGTGCTATGACCAGCCTTGCAGGACTTTTTTTAAATCATACCAGTCTTGTCCCGAGTAACCAGAAGAACTAGCAGTGACCATGAATCACTGGATCCTTGCCCAGTTTTGTTTCTCAGTCATCTCTCTTGCTCAACCCTGCAAATAGCTCCAGGCTCAAGGATAAGTAGAGTTGAAGATTTTACATACCTACCCCCAGCATGGAGAGACTGTTGACTGTCACTCTTTCCAGCCAGCTTCCTAATCCCTGCTAGGGAACCCCTCTAGAAACCACTGTCGATTTTTTTCTTCCCCTAGTCCAGATGATGAGTTTGAGGTCGACTCTTTTAAAAAGACAGTAAAGACCAAGCAATAGCAACCCCGAATGAACTTCCAAAGAATCCCTCCCTTGGAGCTGGCTGCACATCCAAAGCAAAGTTTGCTGTCTGTCTGCCAGGTCTGTACTGTGGTCACTGTGCTGTTCTGTGCTGAGTAAAAATATTCTGAGCCCTTCCAGTATATCATTAGCTATAGGGTTGGTAAACATCCCTCCTATCCCTAGAGGATTAACTTCTTACAATTGCAGCTTGTAATAAATAACTGAAACTTGAGGGGAAAAAAAAAAATCATTATCTATTGTCAGAAATCCTCCTGGACATGGCATTATTGCACTGGGAGCTGGGATTTCTCCACCCCGTTCCAGCATTCCCAGTTTAGGACATTATCTGTGTCTCTGGGAACTCGGTTCACCATTGCTCTGCTGCTCTCTCAAAACAAACACTAATTCTGGACGGCAAGGAGGACAGGTCACCCTTGGGTCTGACTGCACCCCCCATTTCTCACAGCTGCAGGGCTGTATCTGCACTTACAGTTCTGCATCACAGAGAGAGTGCCCAGCGTTGCACAGTAACTAGAAGGCCTGACAGCAACCAGGCAGCGGCACAAGGTACCCTGTGTACGTATGTATGTGTGTATATGAGTTTTTATAAGAGCAAGTAAAAGAGGGGATAATCTCAGGTGTCCCTGAACAATCCCCAGGCTTTATAAAACTAACCAAGCAGAGAAAAGATCATTTCCAAAAGGGGATCTGAACCCAGGGTATTTTTTCTGAGAAGCTTTTTTATCCATATATTTGGCTTTTCAGGGACAACGCAATATGTATGCAGTTTTAAGAGATGCATATGATAAAGACTTCTGAAAATACACTACTAATACGTTAACTAAGTGAGGAAGCTGCAGTTCATCTTAACTGCTGGCCTCTGCAAATAAGCTGAAGTCATTTTAGGTAAGTAGTAGTCTACTGACCAAACCTTCTCAATGACAATCTAACTTCACAAGCCAGGACTGGGTGTCAAATTGGTACACAATACATGACAAATCTCTGTTCCAGATTTTCTATACTCCTGCCTATACATTTTCATAGCAAGCTGCAAAAAAAGATGTGGAATGCAAGTAAGACTCAATTTCTTATACTGTTCCTTTAACTATATCTGCCTTTCTTTTATCCTAATCTAATTCCTTAATTCTCTCTTTAGTTCTGATATGTATAATTCACATTGTATAACTTGCAGTTATCCATTGATTTTATAATCTAGCTCTCAGAAGAGCAGGCACAGTAGTCTAGGCCATAAGAAATGACCAATATGGGTGAAAAACAGAACAAGATGGAAGTTCTTTCTTCTAATGAAGAACATTAATGACAATGAATAACACTAAGCGTGCAGTCAGAATTTGTCCTGAAAAACCACAGTACTGAAAAAGAATTAGGAGTGACAGAAGACAGAACAGTATCTGCACAGAGAACATCACATCGAGCTGAGCAGGAATGCACCTGCAAGACTATACCTGCTACAAGAAGACATACTAACAACCTGGAAGGTGATCACAAAAAGCAACAGGATTATTAACAAACTTAAATATAGTATGGGATTTTAAGAGTCTTAAAACATCAGAATGGCTGCACTAGCTCAAACCCAAGGTCCTTTCCTTCAAGTCTAGTACTCATCTCTAACCGTCCCAGTAAGCAAACACCTAGGAAGGTTAGCACAGGGTAAGCACATTTGGTGTTTTTCCCTTCTGCTTCCCCCCAGCTCCAAATATTTTCTGCTCAGGGAACTCCTAATCTTGAAGAGGTTTATCTGTTTATTAAACCCCAACAGAAAACTTTTCCAATACTTGCCCAGCTTCACCTTGAATCTGTCTCATATTCTTGTTACCACCCTATTTATTGGTTTATGTCCACCTTTGCTTCATAGAGCTCTACAGATCAGTTGAGCAAAAATGACAGGTTTTGTTCCCTAGGACAGCGCTATATTCACAGGAAGCTACAATATCAATTGATATTGCTAATTTACTTATACAAGAAATAACTGTGAAGAGATCACTCTTATAGCTGTTCTTTCACATTTTTAATGCAACAAAATTTGGCTTTTTTCCTTCTCCTCTCTTACAACAGTTCTTTATAACAGTTGCAGCTCTGTAGAAACATAGGATCTACAGAAAGACCAGCATATCAATGAATTTCTGAAAACAAACAAACAAACAAACCACCAAACCTTTCCAAGGCAGTATAATCTCCCAGTCGCCATTTTGGGTACACGTTTGCTTGCTGTTTTTTGAGATTTGAAATGGAGTAAAACCATCAAGCTTGTTCAGAGGAAAAAAGCCTGTATTTCTAGAACGTGTTAGGTGACCAATATATTTTCTGAACCTAATTTGTGTATTTATTTGCCTTGAAAAGAATTGTATGGCTTACAAAAATGCACTAAAGGATGGCTTGTTGTTTATTTCATAGGGGAGTACTGCTGTGCAATGTAGCATTTCTGTGGTCCTTAGGCTTCATGGACAGCAAGTAAACAGATTTATGATATTGTTAGATTAGACTGTGGTTCTCATGAGGCGTGACAGCTGTTATTTTATAGTACTTAAGTCAGTGTGAAGTGACAGCCAGCCACCTACTGGAAATGGTACATACAGGCATAAATAAAGTGTATCCACATGATTCCTGCAGCATGTAAATGCAATAATGTAGTCATATTCCCTCTTTCAGATGCACTCTCCTTGGCACATTGAGACCGCTTATTGGGCAGCTGTGATGCTTCGCGACAAATTGCCCGTTCTCTGTGCTTACCCATTCTTTATGGCACAGTCCACTCTTTTTCAAACGGACAGTCTTGCTGCATTTGGAGTTTTTCCCATCCGCATCCTTTTTAATACACAGACTGATTGAATTACTGGCAAGTTCACAGTTGTGAAAATAACCACCTATGTCTTCTCCTCTAAAGATTCACGCATGAAAAAACCACATTACTATCAACATGAAACAGAGATAGTTTATGATCCACCTTCATCACAACAGAAGACAGATGTTTTGACAGAAGCATCACATACAAAGGACATGTTTTGTAACACAGCCAAAAACATTACCTGATGCAGCATGTTAATTTGATGCTGATTCAGGAAGCAGGACCTGATTGAGGAGTGTCGTGGTTTCAGGGCAGCTCAGTCGGTAACAAAGTACCATGAAGCCGCTCGCTCACCCCCCACCCCCTCGCCTGGCTACGTTGGGATGAGGAGAAAATACAAAGGCAGGCTTGTGGGTCGAGACAAGGACTGGGAGGGATCACTCCCCACTTATGGTCACGGGCAAAAGACAGGCTCAACTTGGGAAAAAAACAAAATCAATTTAATTTACTACAAATCAAAACAAAAACAAAACACAAGGGTATTAGGAAGGGAAACTAAACATCAGAACAACCTCCCCCCACCCCTCCCGCCTTCCCGGCTCAGTTCCACTCCCGATGCTTTCTACCTCCTCCCCCGGCGGCGCAGGGGAACAGGGGATGGGGGTTGAGTCAGCTCGCCACACATCGTCGTTGCCGCTTCTTTCCTCAGGGGGAAGATTCCTCACTCGTTCCCTGCTCCACCGTGGGGTCCCTCCCACGGGAGACAGTCCTTCACCAACTTCTCCAACGTGGTTCCTTTCCGCGGGCTGCAGTTCCTCACAAACTTCCCTGGCGCGGATCCTTTCCGCGGGCTTCAGTTCTTCCCGAACTCCCCTGGCGCGGGTCCTTTCCGCGGGCTGCTCTCCCGTCTCACACTGCTTCAGCGCGGTTTTTACCATGGGGTTACGGCCACCTTCGGGAGCCTCCGCTCCACCGTTCACCCCCATGGGCTGCAGGGCCATCAGCCTCCTCAGGCGCCTCCTCCTCCCCCTCCACTTCCATGATTCCAGTGTCGGCAGCGATGTTCCTCTCAGGTTTCCCAACCCCCACACTACCGGTTCCCCTTCTTAAATATGTTCTCCCAGAGGCGTTACCACCGTCACTCCCCGCCTAGAGGCGGGTCCGACATTTTGGCGCGCGCGTCCGACATTTTGGGGCGGCGAATTCTTCCAGCAACTTCTTAAAGGGGCCGCCTCTGCAGCCCCCCTCCCCTGCCACCAAGGAAAACCGCACCACACAAACCCATAACAAGGAGTCAGAATAACCTCATAAAGGTACAACATCAGGAGCCACGAAACCTGGCCTCTCCTTATGGCTCTATCTCAGATTATCTATGTAACCATGGGTAACTCAGGTCAGTGCTCAAACGCATGTCTGAATTATGAGCATTTGATAAGTTACTGTGGGTCTAAGCAGTGATAACTCAACAATAACTACCTGCATTCTCATAGCCAGTGAAGGATAGGTAAGTTCATCCAAATATCTCTGATCTGGGCAGACGTAAGACAGCACTTAGAAACAGTTAATAAAACCCAGCTGACAAGGGGATAACTCCTTGAAGTGCTGCATGTCACTTTTGTTACGTGCCCATAAGTCATAGTTTTTAAGCAAGCATAAAGCTACCCGTGGAGGTCTAAGTGCTCCAGCCACTTCCATCCAGTATCTCTTACAGATCCTTGTTTATTTATCATGTGTTAAAAGTTCTTCTTCCCTCAACACAGAGAGAAAGCAGTTACCCTGTTCAAGACAGTCTACACACTCACCAAAGCAGGGGTTTTTTGTTTTGGTTCGGGGGGGNTGTTCGGGGGGGGGGGGTGTTTTCAGTTTTAAACCTCAAGGTTATCATGCAAAGTGCTGATCAGACAAAGTCATTCTGCCAGGTAATTTTTTTTTTTTTAAAAACATTTGTAGGTTAAATTTATATCAGCAGATTTTATGTAAGATATCATCTGTCAGCACCTGTCGTGCTTTATGCAAGATTCAGTATCATTTGTCCCCCCCTGACCGAATAAAAGTAGAAAACCAGTACAAAACCCCATGCTGTGTACTTGGCTAACTCAACAGGATATGGGGAAAGACAGACAGGAGGAAATTAGGTTGCACTGAAATGGTTTGTACCATTTCAAAAAATGTCATTGGGTTGCAGTATGTTTTGTATGCACAGACTCAAATGAATTGACAGTCACTTGCACAGCAAGTAGAAACACAGGAACTATAGCCATTGCCAAATGCGAAAGTAGAAGGACTGGAGCAGAGCAGAGCCCCGCACATCAAAAGAAGAAAAAAAAGGGGGGGAGAGGCAGCTGTAAGAGGAGGAGACAATGTGTGTTTCTCGACCAACAAGCCACAAGCTCTGCATTCAGCTCCTAGCAGAAGCAAGCAGTACATATGCTCCATCTGCACAGGTAATTATTTATTTGTGCACAATTGATAACATCTGCACACTGATCCCAGCAGCACACCAGGCACTCCCTCTGCCCTGCCTCCCCACCTGTCCCCAAGTCTGAGCTACCAAGTGCTAGATAGCAGAACCATCAACCCGAGCACGCGTTAGCTGCCTGACAGGCCAAAGACCAGTATTATTTTAAAACAACTTTCATGTCACCAATTTACATATTAAAGCAGGAAGACTGAATCAAAGTCATTGTTTGGATTCATGAAGGAATTTGGGTGGAGGAGAGAGTATACGCCTCCTCAGCTAGAGCTCTGCATGCTCAGCATTACAATCATGGCATTTCCATGGGCTCCCCTACTTCAGCGAGGTGGAGTCTGGCGAACACTGCCCCAAGACAGGCATTTCAGCTCCGCTTTATAATTTAATTGAGTTCTCTGAAGTGCTTATTGTTGCATGGCAGAAGAGAAACGTATGTTACTCTTGCCCTGTGGGCATAATACACAACTTTTCATTAGACCGCTACCCAAAATCCTGCATATTCAAAGCTAAAAATCTTGCAAGTGCCAGGTGCTAAAGTGAAATGGATTAAAGTCAAGTGGGACCTCTCAGACAAGACTCACTACATCTTTCCCATTTCACATTTAGCATATTCACTTCCATGCCAGTGGGAGACAAAGAACAGATGACGGCGACATCATCAAGTAACCACCTAAGATGTATTCTCTCTCTCTTTCTCATGTCTAGATAAAATTCTAGTAACAAGTGGTGCCTAACAAGATGGTTTGACATGAAACTATTTTCAGAACACAGCAACACGGGTATAGCCCCAGGGTCAGCTGATGTGGACTACACAATATTCTGCACTTCTGGAGCAGGTTGACCTCATCCACCCTGAACAACAAATGTTCTGGACTCTGAAACGTTACACTACCCTCCACACCCCAGGTCCCGCTGAGGACACCATCCTGCAGTTCATCTATATCCTGCAGCACATCTGGAACATCCCTGAAGTCACTCCAGCACCCGCATCTCCATACACTGTCTGCCCCACAGTTCATATTATTAAAACCATGCTCCATTTTGCATTGCAGGAGATTCATGTTTTGGAAGACAAGCTACACCGCCAGCGTTTATGTCACCCGGGTCTTCCACAATTCCCGGTCTTTCTCTGGAGCCAGGCCAATTCCCCTACCACCACCACACACTCCCTAGTCAGGCAGCCATACCTGGAGAAAAAGAGGGCCACATGAATACTTCATCTAGATCCTGACCAGCAATTGAAACAGAAACATTTATTTTCATCCTGACTACTTGTGGAGAAGTCCCAGGGTACAGGTTGCCATCCTCATGCAGTGCGGGGTGCTGCGAGGCATAAGGAGCTGGGCGAACCATAACACCAGGGCAATCATTGCAAACACTATTTCCTCCAGTTCCTCTACATCCAGCCTGTAACTGTCTCTGCTTGTGCTTCTGGCTTCCAGATGTATGCTAGCAACAATTCTTCAGTTTAGGACTTGGGACATTACAGCCCCACAAACATGTTAATGAAATGAGGTACTGACAGAGGGCCTCTCTATCTTAACTCAGATGGCACTGGTTTACTGGTTTCCTCATTCTCCTCTCTCCACTCCTGTTTTATCTTGCCAAAGTATTCCACGCAGTTAAAAAAAGCCACCAGATGATCCATTTCCTTAAACATTCCTCAGCTTAAGTCTCTCTTGCGTCTGCAAGTCAAAAGAGCCTGTGGCAGTATTTGCAAAGCCCAAGCATCAGGCCCACACAACGGGAACACCCCAGGCATCTCCACTGAAGTAGACAGCTCTGAGGTCAGCCTTGCAATCCCACAGCAGCCAGACACCGGCACCACTGATCAAGCTGACTGTCAGCACCCCTTCCTAGCTGCCTATGGCTGGAGAACGCGTGCCAGGCTGAGCAAAGATGGGTCAGGCACCTCCCTCTTTCTCCTCACAGGTACCTTTTGAGAAGCATGTTGGGTTTTGCCAGCCTAGAGAAACACACAAATCAGACTCTCAACAGACCTGCAATACAAGTCAAAATAAATAAATAAAAACCCCAGCCTTCGTCATCGTCCCCCCAGAAAAAAACCCCACACCAGTGAATATGTATCCGTTGATACCAGGTATACATTCATTCCTTTGAGTCTGTCCCAGAAGAACTGCTTGGAAAAGATGGTCCACCACCTCCAGTTAGTGTCTCCAAGTCTTGGTAGAATACTGCAGCCACCTGTAGTGACCTGAGCTCCTCCACAGCACCTTTTGGTGCAACTGCATGACAGGAGCAACGACACAAGCAATAAATGCTGTTGAATCAAACCCACTGCTTAACCAGGAACGTGCCCCATATACAATGTTGTTTTCCACTGTGCCTAAGCTTTGGCGTACCTCACTTCAAAGCAGTTGGGGTTTGGGGTTTTTTTTTAAACAAACTGGAATCAAGGATGAGTTCCAGCCTTAACCTAGAAATAATTCAGACTTATGCTAGAAGTGATTGACAATCAATTGATATCACAGCTGCTAAGGGGCCTCTACAAAAGCTAGTCTCTGACCAGTCCCTAAAGAAACAGGTGTCCACCGTACAGAAGTCAGCAGCACGGCTGTATGAATCACAACCTGAGGACAGACCTGTCAGGCTCACCCACATCAGCCACCACAGCCAGATGATCCTCTGAACAGCATTTTCTTCCGAAATGAGCCCCAGACATGGCACAGTCAACATACTCTGCACAAGGCTTTTGCTTCAACTCCAACAGACACTTCTGACAGGAGTTTTCAATTTACAAATAATTTAAAAAAAAAAAACCCTCTCCTCAGCATAAAAATGTAACACAGATCTTCCATTGTCTCCAACACATTTAGTCCTCAAAATCTGGTTTTGCATTGCTAAGATGGCAGATTTGCCTAGGTTCCAGGGAAGACCATTGTAATGAGGAATGGCTCGCTGAGACATACCAAAACCCAGAACTTTTATACCCTCCACCTTCTAAGGAAAGTTCTTGTTTTCTGGGTCTAATCAAGCACAGCCTTGCAGTCAACTTTCGAATCAGCATGACAGCATCCTACACTTGGCTTCAGAATCTGCACTTTTCAGAGGCAACCCAGGCCCGTTAGCCTTCGTCATACTGCTCTCCCGCACCTCAGCGGGGTGGTCAGAGCACAGGCAGCAGGCAGAGCGCCAACAGTTCAAGGCAGAGGCTCTCAGCTGTTATACTCACAGTGGCCTCTCAGAACAAAGTCCAACCCATTCCCAACATCTCTTAAAAAA
>VYZV01033097.1:182-30225 GCA_013401275.1 Pandion haliaetus
TAATCACTTGACATATTTTTCCCACGCAAAATTCTTGTTCTATTTCTTCCAGTATTGATCTACACATTACCCGATGCACAGATTTTCACTTGGCATCACCTCATCAAATAAACAGATAAAACCCATCTCCATTACTTGCTTTGCTTACTTTACCTGTGGTTCAGGTTCTCAGAAAGCCTTTTTCTGGTAATTCCCCTTCCCCGTTCCTTCATATGAATTATTACTAAGCAATCACTAGCTTTATACATATTGTCTTCACATTGAAAGATAGTTTAAAGACACTATCTGCCTTTTTCATTCACTGCATGTTTTTCTAGTGGAGAGGATTATGTTAGGACAGTCTGTCATCACAACAATTCTCTCAACATCACTGCTTTAAACATTTCAACTGGCACAACATCAGTGTCTGCTACCATCCCATGTCTCATCATCTTAGCAACAGGAGTTCCTACGGCAACAATAGACCCTTTGAGGCGGTTATTTGAACATTCCTCCCCCTACAGTTTTCTCAGATATTTCTGCTGAATAGTTTTCCATAAAATCACTGCTGTCTGCTGATGACTTCATTATTCTTCTACTACATTCTGAACCTGCATAGGTTTACAAATCCTTATCATCTAGCCCAAAACTTAACACGGATTTGGCTATAAGACCCCAGCTGTGCTCCCACTGAAGTACAAACTTACTGTTGATAAACCTAGACATAAGCATAGCAATAAAATAAAAGAATAAAAGAAGTAAGAATTGATTTTTCCTCTGGAGTCTAAAAGATGTCTAGGCAAATTTAATAAAAATATCCAATGTTTACTTTCTGTTCCACACATCACCATGAAAATATATCTGTATTTTACATTCTAACGGTAAAATTTTATTAAGTGCCCTATGGCTATAACTTTGATCCATATTCTTTCTAATTCTTTTTTTTTTTGTCTTATTGCCAGATTACTATAAATTAAACAAGGAAAGTGAGATCTGTCATACTTGAGAATCATTAGCTGTTGCAAAATATGTGTCCAAAAAGCATAAAACAACTCCGTATAGTGAAAGCAGAGGTATTCCTTAATGTAATGCTAAAGCCATTTGTCTCTCTCTGGATAGAATTTCTATGTTCAGGAAGGAACAACAATAACCATATCTTAATCCTATCAGTGCCAAGGGAATTGTGTTACTGCAAGTAACAAAAACATTACTTACATTTTTCCTTTCGCAATAATATTTCTCTTTCACATAACCAAACTAATGCTGTTTGAAGTTCATAAAATATCTAAGAGGTGCTGAACAAAAGTGTAATTATTTAATCAGAAAAAAAGGCTTATATTTAATAATAAGGGTCCCCTTTGATTTTTTTCCTAATTATTGTACTATAAGACCACAGAATCTGAAATCATTCAATTACTGCAAATGTCTTTAAGATGTAATGGAATCCCAGGTCATTAATTCATGGAGCATGGGCTAACTTAGGAAAAACACCAAATCCATCCAGCTCATGTACATTAATTAGATCAGAAATGTCTGTGATACCAGAACAAAAAGACAACCTTACACTGCATTCATTTTTTAATAGGAAATGTTGTATTTTTAATTTTTTAGTAGGAAATTCTGAAATGCCATATTTTTTTTGTAGAATCAAAATTCTCAGAAAAGCAATATTGTAACCTCTCCAAAGAACTGTCTGTTCCCCTGTGCATCCCAGTTGTGGATTTGGAGCACAGATCACTATATGTCAATGTGTTGTCCAGGTTCCTTTTCTAAATAATTATACTAAATGTAGACCCTGTAAGATGTTTTTGGTTGTTGTTTTTTTTTTTTCTCCAGCATTAATTACATTGCATTTCTCAATAGTGAACTTAATTATAATACTTTGGAGAATACTAACCCACACTAACAGCTAACTGTGAGTTTCAGAAGAGTAAAAGTACCTTTCTGAACCATGGAACTGCGCATTTCACTCTGTGCAAGGTGCAGGATTAAATCAAACTTTCTTACTGGCATTTTGTGTGTGTTTCAGTGATTCATCATTTAGTGTGAATCCCTGAATCCCTACATATCTTATATTCCCAATCACTGTGTGGGGTTCCTGGAAATTTTCTAACTGGTGAGACATCTAAATATTAAATTTAAATATCGCAACACCTAAATTATAATATAACCTATTCAATACCCATCAAAGGGTCTAAGCTTCCCTTCAAATCTTTTGGCTCATAATTAAATCGATCTTGGGAGCTCAACTAAAAGCAATCAGGTCTGAAAATTTTATCTTATTGTACCAAAAGTAATCTCCATTATATTTCTTAATATTCATATTTTGGGAGAAAACCATACACCAGTCATAAAAATTCATCTTCATTACACCCTTATATTCATAAGGAACTCATGAGGAACATAAATCTCTGCTTTCAAGAACTGTGTACAATATAAAACACATCTTAATTTTCTATGTGTGGGAATCCTTCCAGAAGGAATAATTAAAATTCAAGACTGCATGAAAGGAATGTTTTAAAACTCCTAAGCATTCATAGAATTTCTTTGATTTTCTTATTCCTTTTTTCTAGTGTTTTATTTATTTGTTGGTTTTACCTCATATAAGCATATGTTTCACCTCATCTAAAATAGTTTTTACCCCAGCAACGAAAGCCTTCCAGAAGGCTGGCGGTGTTGAAGGGCTGATACAAAGAACCTGCGTATTTAAATTTTCCGCATTCCAGAATGACCAGATAAAAACTATGGAAAATGTTCCAAAATATTTTTTTAATATATGATAAANTCTAATTTATGTTATTTATTTGTATTTTCACAGCTCTAACAGTGGTTATCTTAGTAGGCCTACAATGACACCTTGTGGCTCCACTTGGCTGATCTTTCAGTGATTAATATGAAAATTTCTACTGACTTTCCTAGAAAGGTTTCCTGCATAAACAGAAAAGTTAACCTTGGTGAAGAGGCTGTGTAAGACTGTGACAGCGGTGCCTGGTCTTTCTAAATCACAAGCAGCCATTCCAGCCAGTCCATTTTTCTGTCAGTGGAAAATTAACTAATTAACTTCTTATATAAGCCATCTTCTGTGAAAGTGGCTAGACTTCACTAAGTGACAGCTGAAAGACTTAAAGTTTTCAAAAGCTGATAGATGATGTTTAAATCTGCAACATTGGGAAGATGGAAACCAAACCTGAGTGATTTACAAAGTCAAGTCCAAAATAAACCCTTTTGCACAGCCTTTAGAAAGTGCTTGTTCTGCTTTGTTCTGTTGTTTGGGATTGATGGTTGTTATGTTGGTTGGCTAGCTGCACTTTTTTTGTTTTCCATGAGTCCTCAAATATTTTGATCAGGTATCCATTCTCATTCACTTCCTTTTGTGCAAATATGAATTGCAATAAACTTCTTGGGATATGAATGTATGTATGTATACCTAGAGCTATGTAGCAAATCTTGATGTTACTATGACTGTTATGTTAGCTATCTACAGATTTCTCTGACTTCTTATACATTTTTGACTCCTTGACTGTATCTTCAGTGGCTTCTTAATTTCAGGTGAACTCTTTCAGTGACAGTTTTGGGTTTTTTCTCCTTAGATATTCACTTTCTACTAACTTGGGAAAAGCACAGTGGCCATGTCCCCTCCCCACCTTTGCTAGTTCATAGCTTCTGAACTGAAAATGCCTGATATAAGTTGAGGATTCATTGCAAATGTTTTTTTTAATATTTCCTCAGATCTTAGATAGATATTTACACATTTAAAAGGCAGTTGTCTGCTTTTGGGTAGAACAGCAACTTTCTAATATCACATTTTGCAGACCCATATATCTTCATGAAAACAATATCAAATAATAATATCATTTTTTTCCATGGTTCACTGAGGAATTGTCAGCAGCGTAACTTGGTGTATTATTTGATTTCAAAGATTCTTTTCTTTTTTGCTGTTACATGACCACTGCACAAAAGTACCATGGCAACTTCATAAAGGTAACCCAGTGCTCAAACTCTTTCCCTTTGAGCTAGGTCACAAGTGAACTATAAATATACATATATATGCACATATATGTATGTAACTCCATATATACATTTGAAGTGTATGTTCTGGGGGGAAATGGCAGGGAATTTATTTAAGACAAGAGCATTGCCCATCCTTTATTAAATCTAAAATTCACACAGCCATGCTTGATTTTCTTGAACATTATGTGTGGTAATTCTGATGAAATGCTGATTTATTGTGCTTCACTGAATACAGATAGTGTTATACAAGGTCTTGGCTGAAGTATGGAGTATGTAAAACACAGCATTGTGGCTCAGGGGGAACACTGGGGGAGTCATCAGTTGGCTGAGGGGTAGGAAACTGCATTTTATCCCTCCCAGCAGTACAATGGGAGGTTCAGGGAAGGAGCTGGCAGGATGGGTATGAGCTGCTGAGCTCACATTTGGCAGTGGCTGAAAAGTCTTGCTGAAGGAGGAGTCAACATCAGACTGAAGATATGATCATCAGTTGTATCAAGAATTAACAACAGCATGAGGTGAAGGCTGAGGCAGCAAAAGGGTTTTGGCAAAAGGAGCCTGCTGGAAGGCTGCAGTACAGCGGTGAACAGAAAAAGAAGTGGAGGCCTGATGAGAGCACAGTTCCTTCAACAATTGCCAGTGAAGGTGGCCAAATATACCTGTTACATACAAATGAGTGGGAATGATGGGGAGAATGGTGAGCTCAATAGCTGAGCTTCCACCAAAAATTATTGTAAGAAGTGAGATTCAAGCTCTAGCTCTAACATGGAATTGAACCTCATTCTTGGTAGAAAGTTGCATTTTTTCGACTATTACTACTGTGCAGTTGATGGACTAGAAATTGCCAGTGTTAAAAATGATTTGCTATTGCCAACAGCATTACACTGCCTACTGGCATGCTTTAAACTGTAAAGTACAGGCTTGAAAACCGTTGGCAAAAAATACCCCCCTGTGTTTGTTATGAATAATCTTATTTCGATTAGCTGCTTACTTGAGCTGATGAGTAGCATATGCAACAATGTTAGCAAATAGCAGGAAAACATAGAAACAGGATCAAATGTATTGGAATGGACCTCTGGAGGTCTTCTAGTCCAAGATCCTGCTCAAAGAAAGTCAAGTTGAAGCAAGTTGCTCAGAAAATCTCCAAGGACAGAGATTCTACAGCCTCTCTGGGCAATCTGTTCCAGTGTTTGACAGCGTTTCTTCAGAGTAAAAAAAATCTCCCTGCCCAGTGAACCTTAATTTCTCCATTTATACTGTTTCTGCTAAAATTTGGTAGCTCACAAATTAATAAATGAAAAGTCATACATGTTTTTCACCAAGTTGCAACTACAGTATTGTTTGTTCATTTACGTAAACTGGCATCCAAACAAGGATGAAGATAGAGCAAAATTTGTCTAACTCTACATTTGGAGATGCCTTAGACATCTGCTGGCAATCTTCACTAAGGCATATGCCAGAAGGTGCCACTCTGCTGGCAGAAGTACAAATCCAGTTGCCTCAGGCACTTTAAAATTCAGGAAATGAACAGTGTTGCCCCTTGGTTCCCTAAGGACACTGATCCAATATGCACCGATAGATAAAAAGGAGTTCATTTGGAATTGCCTGATTAGGCAGAAAAAGGCCACCTTTTGCAGAGCAGCCTTATGCAGGGATTTCAAACCACCCACAGGCAGACAGCCTCTTGACATACGTGAACAGGCACAAGCCCAGGGAGGTCTTGTTTGACAGTAATTATGCATATGTTGGTTTGGTTTGCCAGACAGTAGATTGTCACTGTCAGTTGACTGGAAGCTAACATCAAGCAACTCATTAGAAGTCCCCGGCTTTCCATCCAAGCTACTCACAAGATCTGGTCAAAGAACGCAGGCAGTCCTGGGCTTGCATTTCACCTCAGGATGACGGCATCAGACCAAGGGAGTACCATGTTGGTGAGGTGGTAAAAGTTAGAAGCAAGATTTAGATGAAGGCATGGTTTGGGGTCCCACTGCAGTCATGAATAACACAAGTGAGGAGGCAGGAAAGAGTATGGAACTGGATTACTGTTACTGCGAAAGAGGATGTCGTGGTTTAACACCAGCCAGCAGCTAAGAAACACGCAGCCGCTCGCCCACTCCTCCCCCCTCCCAGTGCGATGGGGAGGACAATCAAAAAAAGAAGTAAAACTCGTGGGTTGGGATAAGAACAATTTAGTAACTAAAGTAAAATAAAATATAATAATAATACTAATAATACTCTTCTAATAATAATAATAATAATAAAAGTAACGAAAAGGAATATAACAAAACAAACAAACAAAAAGAAATAAAACCCAAGAAAAGAGAAGTGATGCCCAATGCAATTGCTCACCACCCGCTGACCGATGCCTGAGCTGCGAATCATCCCTCCCAGCCAACTGCCTCTGGTTTATATATTGAGCATGGCATTCTATGGTACGGAATATCCCTTTGGCTAGTTCGTGTCGGCTGTCCTGGCCATGCTCCCTCCCAGGTTTTGTACATCTGCTTGCTGGCAGAGCATTGGAAACTGAAAAATCCTTAACATAGGGTAAGCACTACTTAGTAACTTAGGGTAAGCACTACTTAGCAACAATGAAAACATCGGTGTGTTATCAACGTTATTCTCTCACTAAATCCAAAACACATTGTACCAGCTGCTAAGAAGAAAATTAACTCTATCCCAGCTGAAACCAGGACAGATGGGGACTAGCAGCATGTATGCAAACCCCAGGGTAAATTGCACTTGGGTATACCTCATCCAACCTTTTCCTCACTAATGAGTGAGTGAAAGGCTCAAGTTTACTGCCTACACTTAAAAAGAAAAAGAATAAGAAAAAAAAAAAAAAAAAGAAGAAAAAGACAGAGGAAAAGGAAAAAAGAAAAAGAAAAAAGGGAGAAAAAAGGGCCAAAAGGAAAAAAGGAAACATGGGATTGTCCTAGCCACCAGGTCATTTATATAGCTTTCTACAGTGTAACGCATTCTTCCTGTGCTTCTTGTTGAATCTAGTCAAGAGTGTAGCCAAAATTATGAGCATCACAGGCCTAGGCATGATGCTGTACACTCCTACAGCACACACTTGAGAAGGTAGAGCCCATTTCTGACATTTGTCTGTTGCAGATGGATTTTTGGTTTTGTTTTTTATTTTAGTTAAATAAAAAAGGTCTAATCTAAAGATCACAAACAGAGCACAGCTTCAAGCTACCTCAGTTTCTTCCCCAACCCTTGAGGAGGTTTCTTAAAAACCACACAAATTTCTATGAGATTTCCAAAATTATTGCATCCTCCCCAGGAGGCTTCCCTATATTCTAGAATTCAAAGCCCCTGTCCAACCTCAAAACTGACAAGTCCTTGGAAAGCAGTCCTATATCTATTCACTGCAAGGCAGGTCCTAATCAGGTCCCACCACTTTGTGTTACTCTAACCTTTTGCCAAAATCCTATTCAGCACACAAAGTTCCAAAAGGACTGTGAGTGGGTGCAAACCTGATGGAACAGTGGGATTTCATAGCCTCACCAACCTTTCTAGTGACAAGGGAACCTGTGCCAAGCCTAATGCCAATGCATACAGAGGGAAAACAAAGCTGTCTGCTCCTCTTGGATAAATCCACCATTTCTTTTTTGGACTCCTCTTCATATAAACCTAAAAACCCAGCAGTGGGATCTCATGCTGTAACAATAGTCAAAGTAAAATCTAGCTGAGGTTAATCTTGCTGACTCAGAATCCATCTGAAGAACAGGTTTCCTCGAGGCTCAAAATATTGTCATCACAGAATAACATCTACATCACCCATGGGAATCTGCTTATTTTCTATACCTTCATTCTAATCTCTTGAGTGCAAACTGTAAATGCTGTATTAGGACAGCATGCTCCCTCTCTTATCTGCTTCACTCCCAGATGTTTGATATCATAATTTAAACTCAACCTTTAAAAGGAAAGCGTGAATAATAGACTTCATTAGACTTTATTGCTATTGTAAATTGTCCTGTGGTGCACAAACTATCCTTTTATTACTTTCTTGATTACAACAAAATTGCACTTGTCTGTTGTATCAAAGTTAATGACCCAATAGTGTTAATGGAATTGCTAACAGCTAATAAAAGTGTTATTAAGTAATGCATCCAATTTTATAGCTTCAATTAATGTATTTATGTCTTACTGATAATAAAAGTATTCTGCCATCTACAAAGAACTTCCATCATGAGTAAGAATTGCAGAAATTGTATACTAATAGCTGTTTTTAGTAATAGAATTGTCCAGTATAGACCATAATTCAGAAGATCAAGAGCAATACTTTTAAAATCAAACATGTAAGATAAATCAACGATACTCAGGCCTGAAAACTGTGAAGAGTAGTTACTACAGCCACATTATGGATTCAATCTTGAACGTGCAATTTATAGGCAGCTGCAGAATAGACTACTGAAAAGGATGTTTATAGGCTTAAAACCCAATGAAAAGTATGCAGCAGACACTTGCAGTGTTACAGGGAAAAGAATAGAAAAACAAATGTAAGATGCAAATCTATATGGCCTGAATGAAACATATGGTGCTGCTTATGACTGGAACTTGAGTGTGTCCCTAGCAACCACATGAATATTGTGATCCAACTGCATATTGCAATTGCTATATTGTGCTTATGCTGTGATTTCAATACGTTGCTGTATCATGCTACTAAATGAAAATCCTGTGTAGACTCGAACATCTTCAAATAAGTAAATTCGGTATTAAAACATTAAAATCTTCCTGTGCGGAATATCTAAAAGAATCTGTTCGGAGAATATAGGACCCTAACATAACCTGTCATAGTTATGCAGAATTAATCTAAACCAGAAATATGTGTGCTCAGTTTGCAAACAGGCAAACGTATGCCAGTCTCTTCTTGATATGATTGCAGCACATGCTTCTTCTTCTTCTTGATTTAAGTCATTATATGCAGTATTTCTTCCATTTCTAGATGGCGTGTATCACAACACACAGTTAAATTAACATGGTTGATTAGCACTCTGGTTCTAATACCATGAGTATTCTGTCTCCTGTAGCTCTTGATCAAGCCAATGCTTCATTTTCTCCTTAATAACCAAAAGCTTTTAAAATCTCTTTCAAATAAGCAAATGGGCAAGGTCTGAAGTCATCTGTGTCTCTTCTGATATAAGAGTACCAGCCAAACTAGGCAAAATATTCTAGCAAAAGAACTCATTATTACCATGAAGAAGTAAAACATTTTATTTCTATTATACTTAGTGCATGATTTCCTTAGATCTGGTTTATGTGTATTATAATTTTTTTCATTTAATTTTGTCTTATATTATGCTGCAATAACCATTCTTGTTTGGATTCAGCATTACAAGATGAACCTTTACTTTTATAAACCAGCATATTTTTCCACAATTATAAAACTAGAATGTTGGAAGTTTAAATCCAGGGCAATAAAACATTAGGCAAATAAAGCATAAGATCAATTTTAAATCAAACAAAGTGAAAAATATTGCTCTCAGGACCAGTGCTTAATAACCCTTAGGATTACACGGTTTGAGTTATTAAAACAAGCCTATATTGTATCGTACATCACTGTGAAAAGCTATTGTGTTTTCATGAATATTTTATTTGAATCCCTGACTTGTAAGATGAAATTTTGCTTCCATAAAATTTGTAAAGGAGTACAGACTATAAACTAAGTCCTGCACAAAGCAAACTTCTTGATATGAAACATCACTTCATCCCCACCTTGTGGAAATTTTCTGCATACACTGTTACTTTGTTAAAAAATAAACTTGTAGGTATGAATCTGAACCATTCCGGTAATGTGGCTGTAGTATGTAATGTATCAATAGACATCCTCTTAAATTCACCTTGTCATGGAGTTTATAGCCCCCAAATAGGTTTTCATTTAGATGAGCCTGAGCTGAATCTGCTTAATAGAATCACCAGGAGTGGGGAGAAGAGGGGAAGAGAGGAGAAATCTTAGTATCAGAGCAGGTAAAAACTCAGATTTGGATTTTGTTCCAAAGATTATTGACTCCAGACTTGAATCTGAAACATAGATACTGAGAGATGAACTGAGCTGAACTGATACCGTAGGATATTGTAGGATACTGCTATATTTTTGAGCATTAATCCTATCCATCCTCAAAACAATTCACTGAAGCACTGAGTGGTTCATGTATACAAAAAGAAACTGGGAACATGGAGAAATTACATAAAAAAAAAAAAAATTTTACCTTGATCTGGAGGTAAGAGTCCCCCAGTGTAAAATTTGTTTAACTGACAGCTGCCCTGTGAAGCCCTCTTCTCCTAATTCTCTTCTGGCACCAAAAATACATTTTCCTCTGGCATTTAATGGTTTGGAAATCAAGGCAGAAATGCAGACCTAGGGATCACTGCATTTGGTTCTTTGCTGTTATAAAAAAATACCATAGAATTATTTCAAAATTACTATTAAGTTCTGTTCAATAAGATATTAATTTTTCCTTCTATTTTCCCATTAGAAGGTTGTTACAAAAAATCTTTATATTAAAGGTTTGGAATTTTTTTTTTTTTTAATTTCCGGCCTAAAACCCTGATGGTTAACTTTTACCTATTTATTCTTTTACCAGTGTTAGCTAATAGATTGAATAACTATTTATCCTTCCCTAGTATTCACTGTCATACAAGTCTTCTGTTACAGACGAGGCACATCCCCTCAGTCTTTGCTTTGCTTGGCTGAATATGTCAGTCTCTTCTTGCCCTCTTTTCCATTTACCTGGTCATATTTGAAACATTTCCATACATTTTTGCTAGACTCAACTCCTTTGAACTACACACAGTGTTTTAGCTAAGACCTTACACGAGGTACTTCTGATATCATATTAAAGCATATATTCTCAGTTAGCATGACAACAGTATCACAGTTCTGCAGGAACTCTGTCCACTCTGCCTGCATTTTATATGTTCAGAAGAGATTTTGGGGTTTTTTTCTTGAATTCTTCTGTTTTCCCTTACTCTATTGGCAAAACTTACTTGTTGGTGTGGGACAGAAGAGAAACAACCAGCAGTAGAATGAGGGAAGGGGGTTTCACATTCATTTTCAGCTAATAAAATACCATATTTTAACAGTTTTTTCCCTAATCTTCATTCAGTGTGGTTTCAAATCCAACTTATGTGGTAAATATGGTATTGTTTATTTGCAAGTCTACAAAAGAAGAGCAATTTTGCTAGTCAGGTAAAAAAAAACCAAACTAGATAGAAATAGTAGTCTTAATATTTTTGTAACCAGTATATTTCTTTCTGCTATTCTTTACATGGTATTTTTCATTTCAGCTTAGGGACAAATAAGAAAAAAAAAAAAAAAAAAAAAGGTGGGTTTTTTGTGACTTTAGTGAGAGACAATATTTTACTTCTTGTATAATGCCTTCCAGAAGATTTTAAATCTCCTGCTCCAAGCTATATCTTAATGGAAAAATGTCAAACCTTTCAAAAGCACTACTGAGAATACAAATTACTGACACCATAAATGCTAACAAAAGGAAGATTATGTAAACAAACAAACAGAACAAGGCAAGGGGCCATTACCTCAAGTGAGCCAAGTAGTACAGACTGGCCACATCTGTACTGAATAGTTCTTGACTGCATCTCTCCTTCAGCCTGTACATGGTACCTTTACAGCTCTATAACATAATTCTTATTTTCTTTAATTATTTAAAGTTCAGACTGAAAGATATAAAATGAAGGACATATTGTAATCCATCAGAATGGTTTTACATGGAAAACTGAGGATGGGCGTTAAGAACTTTAAATGCAAGCATGGAAGAATAATGGCAACAAACTTGCTGGGTTACTGGTAAGGGACTTTGTAAGGTGACAGGCCAAACCTGGCATAATCTCATCCATTTTGCCTGATGCACACCATCCCAAGAGCTGTACCTTGGCATTTTCTGAAAATATATCGGCTGACAAACCAAATTAGCAATTAAGCAAAATAAATAACCAGACATTCAGTGCTCAAGTTCACCTTTCACTTTAATCAGTATGTAATCTTAAGGGCAAAACATATAAACTGGCTTCCTGTGGGATACTGTAATTATATTTTCAGGTATGGAAAGTAAGTACTTCACTGATGCACTGCTATGAGCTCAACAAAGCATCAGTGTTGGGTGGAGGGTTGGTGGCAGAAGACATTAGAAGCTCAGGGTTTAGGCTTGTAATAATCCTCTGATGCATCTTTCTTTTGGGTTTTTTGTCGTTGTTGTTTTTTAATTATGTAACAGTGAACACCCAGGGTTTTTTTTCTATTTTACTGTGATAAATCTCTAAAACTCTTATCTGTCTAAATCTGCAGAAAACCTGAAAGAAACTCTGAGAGCCCTTTCTCAAACCGCATATAACCACCAGGACCAGTGATCTGGAGGGATCCACATTGAAGTGACCAAGTGATTGTTGCTTGGCAGACAGGGAAATGTTGTTGCCACTCCTCTCCATCTTGCAGAATTAAACAGAAGCCTCTTGGTTTTATTCCTCAGTTCCTTTTTTCATTCACGCTGTGAGAGATTTGCAGTCTTTTGGTATCCTGCTAGGGAGAGGGAGAAAACCCTGCTTCCATCTCTTCTTGGGTGAGTTAGTATGCCATCTTCAGTCTGGTTAAAGCAGCATTTTGACAGATGCCTTTTTTTTTTTTTTTTTTTTTTTTTAATAGTGCAGCTGTGTGCTTGCTTTTATGGGGCTATGTAAGCAAGAGATTTTGGGAGTGGCAGACATGTAAGCATATGTAGAGCAGAAACCTAAACAGACCTCCAGCTGACATTCCGGCATAGCATCTAACCCTATAAATTTTTTTATCAATCATATGAGTATTTACACAAGTAAAAGGACAATACAATTATCGTATCATTGCCATTTTTATATCACTATTAAATTAGTCAGAAGGTTAGAATTTGGCATCCTCTTTCAGTCTCACAAACAAAATCTCCTGCACTTGCTTAGAAACCGTATCAGACACTAAATACCTTCTCTTTGTTTAAAGGCTGTTTAGAAAGTACAATATTACAAAACTGACACAAACCTGTGGGTAACTATTCCTGCCATTCTGTGCAACAACAGCAGGCGGCACCAAGAGATCTGGGTTTAGCCTTCAGGAAAAAACAGTGGTTGCAAAGCATTAATAAAGTAGGTGACCAGTTATTTTCTACTGGAGTGACTCCTCTCATGAAAATAGTTTCCTCCAATCCAAAGTGTTATTTGGGAAAATGTTCCCCAAACGTTGTTGGTTGAAACTGAAATAAAATAGTTTTGTTTGGCTTAGTCCTACCTAACCCAAAGCTCCAGATGTGTTTCATTTCAAACTGATTTTAAAAATTCTAAGGCATTAAACTCTTTCCTTAAGGTAGCACTTCGGGAAGAGGTAATGTAAGCCTTCATAGTGTCCTCAGCTAAGCTCCCTAATGCTCTGAAAGCTGTGTGAACATCCGCATCATGGGGCAGCCAGCTCCGACAGCCAAGTCTGCATTGCACCATGCCAGTCCTGCAAGGAGATACTGGAGGCGTGAATTATCATTCATGTGAGGAAAAGCAAAATACTTAATGATCAAATAAAATGTTTCGATTTCAGAAATTCTGAAATAGAATGTAATAAAAATACAGAAGGAAAAGTTCACACAATGCAGAAGTCTATGTATTTTTAGGGTTTTCTCTTTTTTTTTTTTAAATTTTTGAAATTTAAACGATTCCATTTACATATATTGAAACAGCAACATTTCTGAATTTCACTGATTTCTGGCTACCACTTCCCTCTGCCTATTTTTGTATCCTCCGGCTAATCTGAACAGACCCTTACCAGAATAGACCAGAAACACTCATAAGGCACCAGGCAATCTTTCATAACTTTCATTTGTTATGTATGTAATATTTGTGTTGCGTAGCATCCTCAGGCCAGCACAATTTTTTGCTTACAGCTAGACAAACATAGGATAAAAAAGGCATTCCTGAGAGCTGGAAAACTGTATAGGAAAGAAGACACAGCAGACAAAAGGAACCTAGGAGATAACACCAGCCAGCATGAAAGGCTGTGTGCACATCATCATCTATTAGGAGCCAGAGAACACCCCCAACCCCTTTGAATGAAACACTCCACAGACAAGTAACACAGCAGACTATTCTTACCCAAAGCAAAAGGACAAAACAGAGAGGCTGATAAGGACAACTGGGATGATTATATAACTAAATGAGCAGATATTAGAAGAAAAGTACTGGTGTTGCCTCGTCCTTCACCTCATATCAGGGAGACTCCTAAGATGGATCTAGGAGGCTTCGGCATGAGCATCTGCATTAGTTCTGGCTGAAAGCTGGAGAAGCTGTGTGCTTTGTGGGAGACTGTTAGTTTCCTCCTGGCTGGGCAGCAGTGTAGAGAAATTAATTTTCCTTAAAGGATATGTCATGCCACACATATGAAAGTGTAACACCTTCTGAACCTAAAAGCAAACATTTGCACTATATTTAATTTCCTTGGTTTTGTTAGGCTTATCTTTTTCATTACTGTTGTTATCTTCATAATTAAAAAAAAACCCAAACAGTTACCAGAAAGTGGTACCAGCCTAATCGCACAGGCTAGAAATCCTTTTGTGGATTTCTAGAAATCCCTTCAGTTGTCCATTAATAGGTTTTGGAAATGTGAAGACTGTGTCTCAATATAGTAAGACATTTTCCTTTTCCCAAGTCATGGAGTAGAAAAGCACACTACAGAAGACAGGGTAAACAGTAGTATAAAGTACATTTACATTTTTATGGAAAGAAATTACCTTTGGGAATGTTTGTTTTATTTCCTGTAATTATATGCTATATAAATTCTCAATACTCTACACAATTTTTCTAAAACACGGCAGAGAAATCCTGTCAGATGTTTAAAATCTTTTTGCTGCTTGCTATAATTCTGATGTTACAAATAAATTAAAAAATAAATACTCTTATTTCGTTCTGCTCTCTGTTCTTATGTGATCTTCTTCCTCAGTCTCAATGACTAAGTCACTTTGCAGTGACTCACAGACTTACAGAGGAAGATCTTTCTTCTTTCTTTTCACTTTGAATTTCAGCCTCATTACAGGTGTTCCCATATGTCTTACTGTCAAGAGGCACTTAATGTGAGTGTCTCTCGACAGCTCTTTTTTTTTTTTNTTATAATTTCAAGGTCCCACAGAGTTTGTAAATTGTCCACAAGTGCTTTCCCTCTGGACTCATGTCCAGGATCTCCAAATACTGCTAAATAGTTTTACATATCTCATCTCAACATCTGTTTGCGCATCTTTTTTTTTGCTCCAATATTTTCCCGCTCATTCAAATCTGCCCCCTAACCTCATATCAGATTGGTGATTATCTCCCCCCTTCAGTGCGTTTCCCACCATGGCCCTTGTTCTGGGCATGACCCGTGCCTGCTCTGTTTCCACTCTCAGGGCTCCCTGCTACATCACATCAAACTCTGATTCGCTCCCATCCCCTTCAGGCCCTTAGTTGTTGTTACCCTGTCATCTCTCATTTTGTCTTGTCTCTTCTTTTTCTTATCACATCCTCTTTACCTTACCAGCAATACCCATTGGCCCATTTTTCCATCAATTGCTTTGCGTGTTCATCCGTTTCCTTGCCTGCACCAGTTCATTGGAATAGTTTGCTCTCCTCTCTCAAAACCAGCTCTGAGATAGGCGCATGCAAATTAGCAAAATGTTCAACAGAGTATGTGTAGCACGGGTGGTTATGTGGCAGTTAAGGAGAGCATAAGTACCAATATGTGGAAAATGTAATGCACCAAATAAAATGATCAGATAAGTAGGTCTTAAAACTATGTGCTGACAGTCCCTTTACCTGTGTTTAGTGCTGGAAGCCCAGTCCCAGGCCTCTTTCCAGTCTGCAGAGGCTGCAGAAGTAATGACGAAAGGAGAGCAGAAAGATAATCCACACATTTAGGGAATGGGAGGGGGCAACAACAGCAAAGTCCAGCTTTGGCAGCTAATGTGGTTTTAAACCGCCAACATTTCCACTTGAACTAGACATTTGACTACAGATACTATGTCTTTCTATTCATTTCATCACTTACTTTGGTGCCTTATTCTGGACTTAGAGCCTGACTTCCCATGCAGCCAGTTTTGAATTACTTTTAAGAGAAAAGGTTTGTGAAGAAGCCTATGTCTCAGTAACTTCAGAAAGGAAGTCTAGGGTTCAGGAACCCAGTGAGGATCCCTACTCATCCCAGATTCACCGGTTACCTCTCTAGCCAATTTTTCTGCTTGAATTGTACAGACCTAAATCCTGTATTGCAGTCCTCCTGCTCTGCTTCGTATGCTCACACCTCAGCAACCTCTTTCCGCTAATAGAGAGCTTCAGCTCTTTTGCCTCTCCCTTTTCACTTGTAGCTCTTGTTTCTCTGTCATTTGCTACTCTTCCCTGTGCTCTGTGCTTGAAAAGCTTGTGATGGCATTTATCTTGAGTTCTGTGTATTTCACAGCAAACCTTTCATTTCACCTCTAGCCTTTAGGCTTCATTTGAAAACCTTAAAAATACAGCCCCGTCATATCTGCTAGAGGTATGTCTGCCTGAGTCTGCAGGAAGGCAAAACAGGACTTCCAAGAGGGAAAACAGCTCCAGGCATTTCAGTAAGACATTACCTCTGGTATTTAGGATTTGCCTGCAGAAGGAAGCAAGCGGTATAGCAGACCCCGCTCCGATATCCAAGCAGATACAGCTCAGCCATGGGATAACGTCTCGCTCTATATCAAACCCCAACTGCAAGGAGAGAGAAGACCTGTACCCAAAGTGGTTTTGGTTATTAGATTTGTATTCTAATTAAACTAGCTTGAGTTCATAAGGTTGTACTGCTTGGCCAACTGGCCTTATCACAAAAAAACACCCTGTGGCATCCCTTTATTTGTCCCGGATTCTGTATATTTTGATCATGTATGCTTATTTCTCAAATAACACTCCTACTTCTGGAAATTTCTGAAGTATCAGGATGCTTAAACACCGCAGTTTAGGTGTTTGTATGTGAGCAAAATATGTAAGATCTCATTATAACAGTTTAGATCTTGAGTTCAACTCAGCCACCTGAATACACGTAGTACCTTCTGAGATGATGCCCTAGCATACCCGTGATACGTGCATGGAGCTGGCAGTTGTCTCAGTGGATCCGGCATCAGAATTACAGGAGACTTACAGCTTTCTGTACTGGCAACTGGAGGTCAAGTGGGATAGCCAACAACATTTCAGTAAATACCTATGGTTAGGCAATTAGATCAAACAATATTGATAGTCGACAGAGCTTGCAGTGATACAGCTGGCAAGCTCCTGGGCATCACCTTTTGCTGGTCTGAATTGCTTTCTAGACTCCATGTGTTAGAAGAGTAGTTTAGACACTAGACTAGATTACAGACACACCTCATGCATGTGGATGCTTCTAGTTTCCTTATTGTGGAGCTAAATCCCCCTCTATTGTCCCACTGAATGGCAACACTCATCTGTGACCCCACAGAGATTGGAGAAGGATCTTATATCTTTTTCAGGAACACAGCAGTCAAATCATACATTCAGCCAGCTAATATACTAAAAAAGAGAGCTGCAACTTCTTTTCAATCATTTGATTCTACTGGGTTTGACTCTGTAATGGGAATTTGCCATAGCCACTTCTCTGAAATAAAACTATATTCCAAAGTGGTCCAAATTACTAATATTCTAAATAGTAATTTTTTTGGTATTTAAAAAACTTTTAACAAATCTGCCTTTATGATTTTTCAGTCATATTTACAATTACTGTTATGTATATGATCCCTAAACAGTAATGATCACCACAATTCCCAAAATAATAATTTTAATGTCAATAGTCTTTAAGGAAGACATCGCCTCTTCTTCCAAATAACCTTTAAGAGAATGTTGCGCTTTTTGATTTTGGCAAGAAACATTTGTTGACAGGTAAGTAATTAATGCTTCAATTAAAATCAATATTTTATACTCAGATGATTTTTACATTATTATACCAGTTATAATAAGGCCATTCTCTATCATATTGCTGCATTAACCCTCTATATTTTTATGTAGTAGTGGTATCAAATAATTAATCTGCTGGACCTTTACATTTGGTACAGCAAGAGTTTGTATTACCATATTAACTCTTGCTGGAAAATATAATGTTAAAAGTGATCGAAGTGTCAAATTCTGCATTTTCTTTGATGTTAAATAAATGAAGGCTTTACAGCAAAAGACCTTTCTTTCAGGATGTTGATGAATCATAAGCAATACTTTTCTTCTTTTTACGAATCTTAAAAAAAAACCAAAAGAACAAATAAAAAAACTACTAAAGAGAAGAACATTGCTCTTTGAAACAGCAGTTCCCCTAAAACTCATAGAGAAGCAAGGGCTTAGCTAAAGAGTTTTATAGAAGACTTCAGGAAAGACAAAAGTACAATATCCTAAATTCATATAAAATCAGTCTGGATATCTGGAAAGTCTTAATGCAGTGGGGTCCAGAAGTGATAAATACATATTTATGACCAATACTGAAGTTCTTTATGGTCATTATTTCAGGGGAGAAAAACAGTTTTTCTGAGGAATGTCTCCAATTCAGCTTAACAATTGGTTCAATCAAAGAAGGAACCAACATGTAATTATGCCAGTTATTGTCATCTAGACAAAATCTCTATGCAAGTAAACTTAAAGTATGTCCTAAAATTAAGCACTGGCAAAGGCACATTTGCCATACTTAAAAATATCACAATATATTTTGACAGTTTTATTTAGAACACTATTTTTGTGCTAGCTTGGAATTTTCTTCTTGGGAAGGGACTATTCATTGTTAAACTGAAGTAAGGAAAAACTAAAAAAATTACATGTTTGGCAAGGCAATTAACTCTTCTTTTGGTTTTGTTGGGTTTTTTTGTTTTTATGGTTTTATTTTTTTTGCCAAAGGTTTCACTCCTCTTGCTAAAATCTTGTTTAGTTAATGACCTTCTTACTGATAAGGTTCCCCTCATTTGAAAAAAACACAGCTGAATTAAATTAATGCATTTAAAAAATATTTTTCTTAACATTAAATATAATTATTCTTTTCCATTTCAGTCACCAAGTAAGTCTGCTTTATGAAGGCAACAGAACATGAAGGGTTAAAGTTTTCATCTGCCCTAAGGCACGATCCTTCCTATTTTCCGTATTAAATCAGATCTGTATTTTAGGTATCTGTTAAGGGGAAAAGCTATATGAAGAGCAGGGCTACATGTGTTACGTATGTACATGTTGTTCCCCCAGCTGGGATCCTGTGAGAGCTGGAAGAGCCACAGACAGACTTGCCTGTGTTGTCTTCTTGCCAAGGAACCCAGACTGGAGGGCTGAGCCAAAGACCGCAGCGGCAGGGTTGGCTCTGCTGACTTCCCTGTGCTGAGAAGCTCCAGCCAAAACACTAGACATCAAGAGATGTAAGACCCACTTACCCAAGTTTAGTAACTGAGTGTCTTTTTGCATGTTTTAGGGTGTTTCATACCCTTCACAGGGCTAACAGGTGTGAGACATGTCCTGTTTGATACCCCTTCTGGAGTAATAGCTGAAGACCAGGAGAGATACCCTAAGGCATCTAAAATGACCATAAGCATCATCCAGTCTACCCCTCTTTATGCGTTAGGCTCTAGCAATAACACAACCTGGTTTTGAACAGCTGCTTGGCTTGCTAGATACCAAGGCAGCTTAACATGCATCTTCCATGTCTACCCAGGTGACAGCACTTCCCGCAATCCATACCAAGTTGAGTTCTCTTGTGGTTGTCTTATGATCCCATGGCTGTTGAACCAAGCACAGCTCTGCTCCAAGTGAATCTAGAACTGTGCTTGTTGCTTTATTGCCAAATGAGGTTTAGATATAGCTGGAAGCTGCCGCTACTACCACTTAATAGTTGAATGAATTGTATGTTTATTCTAGAAAGTGATAAAGTGTTTCTAAAAGGCTAGCAGCCCTGTTTTCCCACCACGTAAGGTAAGTAAGTCTTTTATAAATTGTACCTTTAATATATATACAAAAAAAGCCCCATACTATACAGATGAGTAGTATTTGGGGGCTGGGGGCGGGAGTTGATTCAGAGTATTATCTTGCAACAATAATTATATACAAATGCCATTTCTAAACTAGGTGGCAAAAACTGCTAAAAATTAAAAAGTCCTTTTAGACTAATAAGTAATGCCAAGAAGTCAGGTTCACCTCTGAAATCCTTAATTATTAACTTCCTGTCAATTTACCAATTATGACTAAGATTTAAGGGATAAATCTACCTATGTCTTTATATAAAGACAGAGTGTTTGAATGTTTTTAAGCTATGTTACAGAATAATTTCTAAATATACAGAACTAGAAAAGAAACAGATTGGAATGATCTCCTGGATCTCCTGAAAGCGATTATTTACATTCCTACTCTCAAAGCGCCTAATTAGCCACACCTTTCTGTTTTAAGTAGTTTTACCACCAGAGGTCAGGATTCTACAAATTTCAATATGAGATTGGCAACAGTCTTCCCCTTCAACCATCTTCCTCATTGTCATCAAAAGCTACAAAATAATACCTTACATGGATAATCTCCTTGTGCTGTGTTTGTGTGGGGGGGTTATACGTAAAGATACTTAAATGTAACGAGGAATAAGCGTGAAGATCAACATGCTTGCAATTTACCCACAATAGTGTCTTGTACTGCTATGATTAGACCCTGAGCTCTGTCACATGGGCAGGAAAAAAAAATACTAATTCCATAATAGTTTCCCTTCCGTTAGGGTTTTCACTAATGTTTATTTAGCTTACATCATCAGGTCTGATGGGTCTGGTCATCAATAAACAAACTGCCTGAATTTCGCAGGAAGATTGTTTAACCAGTACACCACTCCACAGGCTATTTGCAGCACATGCTGACATGTAATTCAGGACAGAAAAATATGTCTAATATCCAATTTCAGTGTCACCACAGCACTTTTACCTGATTACATCCAGGTTTTTTGAATCAATTCATTTAGGTAGAAGAAAGATTCACTTTGAAATTCGGAGACCTTCTGAAAATTATGCTCTAAAAAGGAAGGATAAGTACATTTAGTTAGTTTAGTTAGATTGCTCAGTCTGAACAAATTCCTAGAAAGAAATAGAGCTGAGATTATTACATTTTCAAAATTCATACAGAAAAAATGTATTATAAAAATAATCAAAAATGTTTTTAAAACGACCAAAACCATCAACATCGAACAAATGGAATACTATTGACAAAGTCTCTCTGCTTCAACAGAGGAGAAATTAAATTAGGTCATCTGGAAGTACATGAAGTCGGGACTGCAGCTGCCAAAATAAACATATAGAATAAGTAAGGGTACCTTTCTGCAGGCAAATGAGAATTTTGACACCAGATTTTCAAGGCTATACAGTCTGTTATACTGGTCTACCATGATCTATGCTTCATAATGGAGAAGAAAAGAATAATCTGCAAAACACTTATCAAATTGAAGTGTAACACTAAATTTTGTATTTGTTGTCCCTGTCTAGCATTGAACCAAAACCTCACAAGCAGTAGCCAAAACACTGCTGGATCAAACACAGCTTTGTTTTCACTCAGAAGGCTCTCTATAATTTTTTCTTTTTTTTTTTTTTATTATCAGGCAGATAAAAGAAAACAAAACAACAGAATTATTAGAAGGACTGTGACCACAAAAAGAGTCATAAATTATGCAGTCTTCTCAGTTAGCCTCCTAGGAGAACCTATGACCCAGAGTTTAACTGTAATCTTCTGGAACACAGTCAAATTGTCTGCATGTCTGTCCGTAAATACCTGTTCCACAGATCTGGCCCACACACTAGTCCAGGAACTGAGTGGATTTTGTTCTCAAGAATTTAATCCAGTTAAAGAGATTAATGCAGATAACAAACTCTTGCTGGTCCCCATGGCACACAGGGAAACCCTTAGTAAGAGGAGATGACTTTGACAGTTTGATGGCTCCTTCAGTGCACGTGTCTCTCTATTATATTTTAATGAACTTAATACAAATGGATATATGAAGCTGTGTAGTTATTGTCAAAATGCAAAATTATCACATCATACACAAGTTACCAAAACATTAAAATGCATGTCATTCCTGAATACTGTTAGCTGGTCTTGTATTTTAAATAAGGAGATTTTTTAATTCTCTTTTTTTAATATTTTTTTTCCTTAAGAAAAAACAATTAACACCTCCTATCGTTCACTTAAATATATCATATAAATTATGGTGTGAACTCACAATATTACTTTCAATGTCTTTTCATGAACGTAGCAGATTTGGGTTTTTTTATTATCAGCTGCTTTGTCTCAGATGAACACCCCTCCGCAGATTTAGGAAAATATTCTTTTGTCTCATATTATTACTTATGATTTTGTTTGATTTTAACTTGAATCTTGACTATCAGTTGAAAATTATTGCATAGCACAAATTTGCGTAGGATTTTTGGTAACATATTGTATGTATAAAGATTCCCCCACTTCCTAGTTTTCCCTTATTTTTACACTAAGAATATTGAAGGATGATAGAAATTTCTTTAAGGAGCTCAGATTTTTCTCCTTAGTTAATATCTTCTCCATAGTCTTCACAGGTGTTGTGGTTTAACACCAGCCAGTAACTAAGCACCACACAGCTGCTCACTCACTTCCCCCCCACCCAGTGGGATGGGGGAGAGAAGAGGGGAAAAAAATGTAAAACTTGTGGGTTGAGATAAGAACAGTTTAATATGATGGAAAGGAAGAAACTAAAAATTATAATAATAACAACAATAATAAAAATACACTAATAATAGTAAAAGGATTGGAATATACAAAATAAGTGATGCACAATGCAATTACTCACCAACCAATACCCAGTTAGTTCCCAAGCAGTGATCTGCTCCCCCAGGCCAACTCCCCCCAGTTTATATACTGGGCATGACATCACATGGTATGGAATACCCCGTTGGCCACTTTGGGTCAGCTGCCCTGGTTGTGTCCTCTCCCAACTTCTTGTGCCCCTCCAGCCTTCTTGTTGGCTGGGCAGGAGAAGCTGAAAAGTCCTTGATTTGGTATAAACACTACTTAGCAACAACTGAAAACATCAGTGTGTTGTCAACATTCTTCTCATACTGAACCCAAAACATAACACTCTACCAGCTACTAGAAAGAAAATTAACTCTATCCCAGCTGGAACCAGGACAACAGGGTACCCGCATTACCACTTATTCCTCAAATTTGGATCATCAGGCTGAGAACGTGCCAGGAGAAGCATGATGAATAACTGTGGCAGGGACTTAACTGGGTACAGCCTCACATTTGCTCAGAGTCAGGTAAGATTAACCTCGAAGCTATTCTCAGCTCCTGGAAGCCAGAGAAGACCTGACTTGCAGAGGTGAAGGTGGAAGCCGGGCCCAGCAATGGTTTGCTCAGGGGCAGTGAGGTGCTGGTGCAGGGGGTACCAGGAAAAGGGTTAGGGGAAAGCAAGCATGAAGTTACAGCACCTGAGGTTACACTCCAGAGACTGTACAGGGGGGAAAAGAACAGTATTTAGGTAGTTTGAGAATGACAGGGAAAAAAATCTGTTCATGTGTGTACTTGCACATGATAAATTCTGAGAGAAATCCTAAGTACTATGACACTTAACATTTCTGTCAGGATGTTTGGAAGATCTGAAGTGGAAAAAAATAACACCATGAAGGCCCAGAGGCCTGCTATTAACAGAAATTTAAAAAAAGCTGAATAGGCTCATAAAGAAGAGTAAAAGCTGCTATTATTTTCATAGATTATCTTACCATTTGCACAAGTATCTGATGAATATGGTAGAGTAAAATAAATGCCCTTTCTTGTAAGGAAAGAAAAGTTCACCTAATCATTGAATTTCCTACTTTCCTTTAAGGGTGGCATTAATATTAGTGTAGCATGGAGGTTTGTTCTCTGACTGTACAGCTGTTACAAACTTCTAAGGAAGGGGGGATACATACGGGCGTGTTCAGTATAGAGGATGCCAACTAGCTGAAGAGAAGTATTGGGCAATAGAAGTGGCAGCTCTTCAGTGAGGAAATTGGTTGCTGCTCACCTACAACAGAAACTTTTTCCCTTGGGTCAAGAGTGACTAAGATAAGATGAATTCAAACTAGGAAGGAATGAGGAAAGAGAGCTGTGTGCCCCAAAAGACAGAGAAGTCCAAAACAACCATCCTCGTAAAACATGGAAATGACCAGATACTCTGCCTGAGAGTGATAGAGGTGTCCGTACAGAATCAGGACCAACCATCCTCAAAGATGAGCTAGTCTAGAACCCAGAGTCCAAAAATTACCTTCCTCCAGTGGAAGAACTGTCCTATTTATTACCTGTTAACCAAACATTTACCCATACAGGGACTTGCTTATGGCTAGTCTTAAAATACTTTGACAAGAAACTATGTCAAAAGCCTTTTGGTTGTCTAAATAAATTGGAAATGAAAGAGACTGCTGATAACCACATGGCTGCTGACACCCTCAACAGACTCCAGTAGGTTTGTTAATAGACTCCCATTTATAAAAGTCATGCTGTGTCTTCTCAAGTGTATTTGATTTATCCAGGTACCCATTAATTGTATTTTTTGCTGTAGGTTCTAAAAAAACCCGTGTTGATTAAAGATAATGGGATTACAGGCCCACAGGACATCAGAACACTATAAAAGTCTGCAGGATCTCAGCTGACTCTTCTTCTATAACCAGAATAGCACAATTACAGACAACAGAGTACTGATTAACTGTATATTTTAAAAAATCTATTTTATCTGACTATATATTGTATGCATGGATGCATACATTTAAAAGACATGAAAAAATGCAATCACTTAACTTAGTAACTATTACACTGCAAAAAATCCTAACATGTCTCACTTGGTTTTAAACAAATGATACAAACACCGGATTTTCCAGACTGCTCAACCTCAAATCCTGACTTTGTTCCCTTCTGTTAGTGAAATACAACCTCGCTTCAGTGGGGCTAGGATTATGTCTGCAACGGTGGTCCTCTTCTGCATCATCCCGTGAGCTGCTTTAAATGACACAAACTCTACCCGATCGTTCCATGCAGCTGCATATGTGACACAGCTGGGAAGGGAAACTGAGAACGCACGGCCAAGCTGCCAGCCACTTGGTCCTACTGCGCCGATTAAAGATGACTTGCAGCTACACGTTTCTCTCGGCCATCTGCTCCTTTAAGGAGAAACAGGCTTCATACTGCCCAAATGTTCCAGGCAGTATTTGCCCTTTGTACCTCATCAGAATCTTTCACTACTCCTTGAGCCCATGAGTCCTATGAGGCATACCTGTGTGTAAATCTTTCATTGAGGCACGCGTCCTGAGCCTAGCTTATTACCTTGTAGCTAGGGCTTACTAGGAAGGGAGAATCTTACATTTCCTTGTCCCTGTCTTGCTCTTTTTCACTGTCCTCATCCCTGTTTCCAACCATGTGGTACACCACTCACTTGCATTGGTGATATCTTCCCTTCTCAGTAGCAGCAACTTTTATGTTGTTTCAGTTCCACTTAAAATTATGGCACAAGGAACAGCACGTCAATGAGAAAAAGCAAATCGTGAAAGGAGAACACAGGCATGAATTAAATACCTTAATAAGGTATTCCTGCTTAACATGTTATTCCATGTTTCAAAAGATGGCATCGATATGAGGGTTTCAACACTGCCTTCTTGAGAAAGGTTTCAGTCCGCTTAATTAGCTCAAACCAGGCAGCTGACCTATCTGCCTCTGTGTCTAACCATGTGATTTAGTTTATTATTCCAGAAGACCGAACTTGTGAGCATGTAAACTAACCTGGCTGAATTATAAAATTCCAGGAATTGATTTGCATGTTTTAACTAGGACATGAACTTGTGGAGGATGAATTTGTTCCCAGATGAGATTTGTTCTTAAATTGGTAATTATCCTTAAGGACAAATACAGGTGACTAAACCTCTGTAAAAAACCACAGGACTTACAGTTTCAGAGACCAAAATATTCTCTATTAATGGTAGGAAAGTGATTCATGCATAAGTATTATTTTTCCTGGACAGCTGAGAAGAAAAAAATATTTAGACACTTTGGAAAACCTAGTTCTTATCATCACTTTTCTCGCCTACGCAGCATTTCTGGCTTGAGTAACTCAACATGCAGAACCATAGGATACTCAGGCAAGCTTCTTGTTATTTTTTTTAACTCTTTTTTTTTCGTGTAATTGGGCACTAGTGGCAAAATTTCAGTTGTTGCTGTGTTATTGCTATAGCTGTGGTAGCTGCTGTGAAAAGAGCTTCTGTTTGACATTACCTCACCACTTCCAGAGGAGCTATGCCTGCCCCCAAATCATCCCTTTCAGCCATGGGAAGTTCAGCAATGTCAATTCAAAGAGCAATTAAATGATCTTCTCTGGGGATTGCACTTATCTGGCCAGACTCCACTTGACATGGGGAAAGAGTCCACAGCAGCTTGTACAACGTGGGCAGAATCATTTCCTCAGGACAAATTTCTCCCTGCAGAATAGCTGCGAGAGTCCTGGCTGATGCTTAGACTACTGTAAGCCACAGCTGATACACTTCTGCACTCGTCACCAGCTCTCTCACTGTACCAGCAGAATCACTTACCCATCACCATCATTGCTACTAACTGTTAAATACAGAAGTTACCCTCTGAAGCGTTGGAATCCTCCGCAGATATCTGGAAGAACAAGAAACTATAGTTGAAAATCTCAAATTTCAGAAACTGCTGGAGTTCCTCCTTTGTAGAAAATACAAGTCAGAAGAATTCATAAGGGACAGAAAATGCTGTTAAGTATATTAAGTGCTTTGAGCTTGTTCTCTTCAACTGATATCTACTCAAAATGGATGCAGTGCTGAAATGTGATATCACCTAGAGACATAAATTGGTTTGCTGCCTAACAATATCTATTTACAGGATTTCTGTGCAACCCAATGGAAATAAAATGTTGCATTTTTTTTAAGAGAGAGCTTGTATAAACACCACCTTTCCCCTCCTGGGATGAAACGCATTATGGTCTGCTCTTTTATGGCTTAGCTGAATTGAGCTGTGTTCTTCAGAAAACCAGCTATATTAATACTTGTGGCAACCCAGAACTGAATAATTGAAAAACGCATTGGATCTTAATGATGGAAAGAACTCTATAAACTTTTGCCATTGATTATTATAGGAAGTACAGTATAGAAATGTTCTGTCCTAAAATCTACTATTCCAACTGAAGGTGAATTGCAACCATGGTCATGTTCAACAAATACTAATGATCAATGCATACATATTACAATTTAAATAACTGCACTAAATCAAGATTAATAACTGCATATATTATTAAAACAAATGAATTTATAGATATATTTCTAACTATAGTAGAAATCCTCTTGTTTTATTTTAGCTCCTGTGATAAAAAAAAAAAATATCATTAACTATTTAGAAACATGAAATAAGCAAATCATTTCCGTGCCTCCTGCTTTTAACTATACCACCCAACTATGTGAAACACTGGCCTCAGGAATGAGGCTGACTTAAAAATTCCTTCTCTCCACCCCTGCTGTAGGCACTCATCCCCACGTTTGCGGTGCACTTCACTATTGCCTAAATCATGCTGATTGAATGGTTTCTGTGTTTGTGCTGAGAACAGAAATCCTGATATGATCTTGCTGAGGGATAAAATAACCTTGTGCAAAAAAAAAAGAGGTGATGTGGGTAGGGGAAAATGGGTGGGAGGGATTTCTAACTCAAGCAATTTTTTGATCTGCTTTGCAACATGCTATTAGAACTATTGTTGGGACATAGTAAACTGTGAAGAAAAAGCAAAACTGGGTATCTAGGGCTGGAAACATCTTAAATTGGAATTTTCATTTAACTACGCCCTTTTGTGCAGCAAAAGACTGCACCAGATGGATTGATCTACAATTGGCTTCTTTGTTTCTGAAAAGCACAATAGCCACAGGTTTAGACTAAGCACAGAAGAGTCTATAGAAATCAAGGTCCACGCAGGCTACCTCAGGAAAAAATCAGCTTATGCTGTCAACAGAGAAGAGTCTGGAATAAACCAAATATGCACAGACTTTGAAATGAATCAGTTATGACTGATGTGCTGTGCTGTGGGAAGCTCCTCTACTCCCTTGGCTTGTGCTGCTGCTGAAAAATTGTTTGCCATTATGGCACATGTTCTCATCAAGAGCACACAAAGAGCTATATAACAGCTAGTTAACTGAGAAACAAACCCATTGCAAAACAGTACTTTAATTAATTTTGCTTAGTGATATCATGTTAATTGGCACAGCTATGGATTTCTCTCAACCATTTAAATTACTTCACGTGCACATAAGTAATGCAGTATCACTATCAAGGTTTTAAAGCATTAGCTACTGAAACATCCAGGTATTAGTATTCTCAGCAACATTCAAGCTGATGTCAGACCAGCTTCTGTTGAGCTGTTCCAAATGACACTGCAGTAATGTGAATCTTGCCCAGTTGTTCTCTTGACTGATATGTTAAATATATAACAAGTATGGCTCATGCTACCCGGCTCTTCCCAGACTATGAAATTCTGCTCTTAGAAATTATTTTACTCTTTTATTCTTAGGTTATATCATTTCTGACACTAAATGCTGAATAAGAGACATATCTGAAGCAATCTGCACATGGACAACGACCGGGAGTTTTAATTCAGTGGAACAAACTACCCAAAACTGAGGCACAACTTCTAACCATGGAAAGGCTGCACAATATACTTTTACCTATGTGTGATTTGTAAAGGTACAGGCTAGAGGGAAATGTGTCATGAAAGGGGATCGGAATATCACTCTTTAGTTTGGATTTTTTTTTTAAATATTCATTGCAATAAGAGGGTTTTTTTGTCACAGATTTGACAAAGACATATTTAATAATTAATGTAACATCTCCAGATTATTATTTTTAAAATTTTACTCTTTGTTCTGATAATTTCTGCTAAAGGAACTATTTCCTTGAACATCTAAAAGTAGGTTGTACAAAAAATGCATAATACTGAGAAAAGTCCTCCAATAGCAAGGACAAGAGAAGGAACAAGTTTCTTCCATTTCTGGTTACAACGATTTGTCCAGTATAAGCAAAGAAAAAACTACGCGACACAAACAATTAATAAGTACACAAAGTACACAAGTGTGTTTATTACATTTTTGCAAGCACTTTGTTCTACATTTCAAAAACGCCACCATCAAGCTGTTGGCACATTTATGTACAAAACAGATTAATTGTAATGCCTGCTACAAAGCATTCTTTGTGAAAATACAAACTCTAATACCAGAGAAGAGCCAAAAGCATTAACATCATTACATGAGTTTAAAAGANCTGATGTTAGTTTACTTTTTCATAATGAAATCTCTTAACAGCAACTATTACTACAGGCCCTATGAAACCTTTCAAGGTAAAAAAAAAACAAACCCAAAACCAAAACCCCAAATCAAAAACACAACCAAAAAAAACCTAAAACAAGCAAAAGAAAAGAAAAAAGAAAAAGAATTCAACCAACTAATACTACTTAATGCATTATCATGCCACAAGTAACTATAGTATTAACCTCTATTTACTACAAGAATTGTTAAAAATTACTGATGATGCATGACTAGTAATAGTACAAAGAAGAGTTTTACTCAAGAAGTTTTATTAGAAATGCACTTACACTGAGAGAGAATTCACAATGGTCCAATAAGTGCACAAAACTACCTAAGATTTTTTAAGACTGACAAAAATGTCTTGTCAGGCTACATCACTTTAAAAGACACTTTACAGCATTCTTGTAGCATTAGAAATAGGCAAAAACAACAAAAAAAAATCCACCAAATTTGGTCCAGTAATACTGACTTTTCTTAAATAGGGTTTTTTGTTTTGTTTTTGATACAGGTAATTCTTTCAAATTAAGATGACCTATCTTTCTGATAACATTTTCCTATCAAAATAAAGGTTCAAATATATTACTACACTTTCAAATAATAAGCTCTGTAGTGGTCTTTCACCTTACTTTAATGCAATACAGGTAAACCAGTATGTGTAGGAAAGCTAGAAGCCAAGCTATAACATTTATGGA